>JAXQKE010000325.1:0-23295 GCA_037042355.1 Candida sp. Y128-05E | reverse complement strand
TTATCAGAAAAAGGTTATTAGCGATAATGACGATGCTAATCAATCTAAGGAGAATGAAGGCAAGTCAAAAATCGACACTTGGTCCAAACGGAGAGGGTTGAATATAGTCAGCCGTTCCTGTAATTCACCCTGGTTGTCACTTGATAATAGATAAGTTGGATAGTACTGAATACTAAGATTAAACTTTCCTTGGCCAGTGGGACCAAACCCTGTAAAACTGACTATGGATACTTCAAATGGTCTAAGAAAACTATAAATCTGTGCCCCCTGGTTGTCACTTGAGAAGTTGGATAGTAGTGAATATCAAAAATTAACCTTTTGTTCTTTGCCAGTGGGACCAAACCCTGTAAACAACCATTGATAAAATGGACTAAGAAAACAATATATCTCCAGATTATTGTCTCCTTGCTACCCCAATACTAACTAGTCATTCAAATGTGTCATCATTATCAATATTTTACATCCCTTGGATTTCATATTTGTAAAACCAATTAGTAATTGTCCATAACCCAAAACCGTGAACCCAGCCTAATTAGTAATGGAATTATGACAATTCCGTACGAATGATACAAATGTACTAATGGCACTGTAATCTGAATCTGTATGATCGAACCAATAAATGATTGATTAAGTCGCCTTACCATTTCCAACTCACCCACCCATCGAGTATTTTTTACCTTTGTATTATTTTCTAAATGGAACTCCAGAACAATGATTATTTTCTAAATGTAACTCGAGAACAATACAAAATTCCAATTGATCATCTAGTAAAGTTAACACTATCCACCACTTAGTCTGGGATTAAGGTTAGAGTTAGAGTTAAAGTATAACTATGTAGTAAAACGTATGCTAATCTAGGTTTATCTCAACCCTTTATACCCCCAACCCAAAAAAGAGACAGAAAATATAACCAATACAAACTAATTACAACTCTATTATTAATTACAAATCGCCGATTACAATTGTGTTTAATTTCTTGTCGCCATGGACACAATCAAATTGACAATCATTGATCTAACGTAACCAGTATCACTACCCAACGTAATGGTCCAACAACAGAATAGCAATCCCAACATCTGCAATCTGTTGGACAATCGAGACAATACATTCCGATCAATAACGTATCAATGATTTACATTAATTAGAAGGTTTCATTACATAAATCAAATTAATCTAGCTGAACGTTAAGAATCCCAACAATTCCAACAGAAATTCACCCATTATAATGGTAACTACCTAACGAATAATATCTGGAATTTCTGATTGGATTGTTAAAACTTGACTCCTTCATTGCATAAATTGAGTAGATGAAATTAATTGACCTTCAGATTGCTAAAATTTTTATCATCCCCTAGAGTCGACATCAATTGTAAATGTTAATGATATTAATAGCAGACTCGTCATTAAACATAATCCCCATTATTCTGTCTGATCGTTTACAAACCATACCTTATTTTAAATTATTTTCTCACAGAACAATAAAAAATGAACAATAGAGAAGAGCACCAATTAGGCACACTTCCGTGAGCCATTCAAGTAAGCCTGGCTTAAATAGTAAGGAGCAAACTAATTAGGTCATCACGATAATAAATATCCCTTTCTGCACCATTGTTTCCACAGAAATCGATCAAAAGAATTTTAATAGAACAATAGCGCAAGTAATCAAAGGGGTATATGAAACTGCAGTCAATTAGTCACTGATTTCACTGAATGCCTTAATATTATGCCGTAACATGGGATGTTGACTGGAAGATAAAGCTCCTTGCGCTATTTTAAGCGACTAGACTTGAAATAAATCTCACAGCAATTATCTCACCGCGGCGATTCGGTAAATGAGTGCAGAAAAATAATCGTACTGTCAATGGTGCCTACATTGTTTCATTCCACTAATTAGTCTTCCACCTACTAAACAGGCACGATGAGGGGACGTTCGGCCCGAAACATACATTGAAAGGAGAATTTCATCACTAATTACTCACCCAAATTTCAACTAGTCAATGATCGAGTTATACCTACGAGTGTTGTGTTACAATGAGTATTGATTGAAAAATTCTTCCCCCAGGGAGACTCTGGGGACCATACTAACGGCGACCCAAACTAAAAATATATAGCAATTATTATTTATGTATAGGACGGACGATATTTTAAATCGTAAATAATATTCTTTCCCCTTCAAATTCCCACCCCACACTTGCTGTAATTGATAATTTTCAATTATCAATCGACATAATAGGCTCCATTCACCCAGTTAGTCATAATCAGCGGAAATAGTAAAGTGTGGGGAATCCTCGATACCTAAACGCTCAATCATTGTTTTCATTATGTATCCACTTACCAACCTTAATCACAATGAAGTCCAGAAAGGTATGAGCGGATGGTGAAAGGCACTTTTGATATTCCTACTACCGAATACTTCCTCTTTATCAGTGAGATAGAATCAAACGACCGATATCCTACACTCGTAAAGCCTTGACACATGCTACACAAAGTAAAACTTTAATTAAGTCATAGATATGATATTGGCTAAATTAGGCATGATGTATCTAATTAAGCTCATACTGTACAAAATGCCGATCAGAATTGTGGAGATCTCAAGATCATGGTTACATTTATTTGCTGTCGGTATCTAAAATATGCAATGCAAGCGCACAATCCACTTCATCACCGATTTCCTAATCGGGTAAAGTAATTTGGTCTTGCGACATATTATTTAACATTATTTTCCTACTTAGGCTTTAATTCAAATCGTTGCATTTAACTAACGTAGATTTGGGGTAAAACAAATTAACTCTGCCGACATATCCTTCCTAAAGACCTTGTGTGAAATTGATGGTCCATAGGACGTTGATATGGGAGAATATGATGAATAATGGTTTTATAGATGGCTATATTCAATAATAGTTAGGCCAGACTATTTCGTCATTAATTGCTGACATTCCAACGAACCCATCGCCATTATCCGCAGATATTTTAGACAATACTCAATAATTTCTATTTGAAGTTTCATCGACAATTATTTTCTAACTCGGTGGGGCCAAAAAAATATTATTCGGGGATTGTCATGCAGCCGCAGAAAGGCTTAATATTTATCAATTTCTATAAACGAAATTTGCAACAATACCAGAAGTTAAGTTATTTTCTCCTGACTAATTGAACTAAATTAATTACATACGTCTGCTTCATATTCAGATTTGAAGATTATAAATATCGATTCAAATCTCTTAATTTTTTCAAAACCAGAAATTATACAAATACCCATGTCGATGTATGTACACTCAAGTCAAAGCATTATCATGTCTAATACTAACAATAATAGCAAAGTCTTACCACCAGCTAATGGTAAAAAATTATGGAGAGTGAAGAAGTTGTCCTCTCCCATTGAACCTTCTAATGAATGTTTAAACAATTCGTTAAGAATCAGTCAAGGTGAAAAATTTACAGTCAAGAGACCACCTTTAAGAAGACCAAAGAATAAACCAGGTAAACCTAAGGATTTTGTCTTTGTCGACTTATCACCAATAAAGGTTGAACAAGAACAGCAAACTCAACAACAATTACCTTCTCCAGCTTTGTCTTTTGAAATGCCAATGGACTCATTTTCTGATAATGATTCTACTTTTGACTCAAAAATGTTGGATGAAATGGATCCTATTGGCTTAGGAATTTCATTGGATTACAATTGGGATCAAATGAATTATACCACCGATAATTCTAACCCTTCTACCACTGCCTCCAACAGTGACTTTACTGAATACCCAAATCCTAACCAATACCAATTGAAATTATTTGAAACTGAGCAAGTTTTAATGCAACAAAACCAACAAATTCAACAATTACAACAACAATTAAATCAGTTTCAACAACAAATGCAACCTCCTGTGGTACACAAACGTTCTAAATCTTTGGATTTGAAAAAGAAAAATCAAATACAATTTAAAACTTACACTGGTCCAAAGAAAAAGTCTAAGCGTTCAGCATCAGAATCAATGATTAACACTGCTCAAATCAACCAATTGAATCAAGTTAATCAAAATACCCAACTTAATACCCACAACAATGCTACAAATACCCAAAATTTGCAACAATCTTCATCAACTGGTTTGGAAGATTACGTGGTTTTCAACCAATTATTAAACTCCGGTAGTTATACCCCTATTACAGATTACTCTGATGAAGAGGAATTCAAATCTCAAGACTTAAACTTAAATAACTTAAATTTAAACTTAGATTTTGATTACAACTTTAACATATAAAACAAGAAAAAAACATTAAAAATGCTATTTTACTAAAGACATTATTATCATATTTATTAATATTATTATTTATTCCCATTTTTCCCATTATTTTGCTGCTTTTTCATTATAGATTTCAAAACATTTCGGTTGCTTACCTTACATTTCGGTCACATTTCGGTTACAAACTTATTCGGTTATACAAAAACTTACATTTCGGTTGAATTTCACAACATTTTCGAACATATCCATTCTTCGACTAATAATTTAACAAGTTCAATTCTGGTAATTGAATTCATTCGGTTAAATTTTTTTAAACAATTACTTCAATTCTTCAATATTTCAATTCATTACAGTCCATTAACTTTTGGTACTTATAAATATGTCTATAGTAACAATAACAATATCTTTAAGGTGAATCAATTGTAACTGATTGTATAGACGCGTTTTCAAATTCAAGTACAATTTTCATAACCATTTGAATACGTCATGGACCTACTTTTTTGATGTAAATAAATTGGCTAATTTGACTTATGATGTCAGGAAGCGGCAATTATTATTTTGAAATATGGTGATTGGTTATAAATCGTTATTTGGTGTAAACGGACTAATCGGGGGATACAAAAAGTGAATATATGTGGGTAATTCGTCCCAAATTCCCATTTAACAACAAGTAATGCCAGAAAGCAAATAAATAAATCGTAGATGGATTCAGTTGGCGAAATAAAAGAAAAGCAATGGGATTTGCTATAACACCAATGAATTCTATTGAATTCCCAGAATACAATCCAGTCTTTATGAGTTCTCAAGATTTTGTACAATTTTTTTGTAAATGAACTCAAATCCAGAAAGTAAATCAAGCTGAAGACTGTAACTCAGTAAATATCACTATCATGGATTCTTTATACTATATTTACTATGAGAGATCGTTTCTACGATATAATGTTTGATTGTTCTGCATATAGCACGCTTCTAGAAGCATACAAAGGTACACCTATATCCTCATCAAATAACTTAGCAAATGTGTTTAGAAACCAATAAGCCCTATGAATCGACCCCAACTACTATGATCGACTCAAGGTTATCATTTTAATCCAATTTCTGCGCCTTATGGAAACCGTGGAAGCAAATCACCTTAGTATGTACCAAACACATAGAAAAGACTCTGACGCATCTATTCTGATCTAACAAAAACAATTAGGAATCAAACAATTGCCAGGAATTAGTCTTTAGTCCAATCTACCCACAAAAGAAACTACTGAACAATGGTAAGAAGAAATATGAAGAAATCGTTGGATTTCTGTTCTAATTGTGCCAAACTCAATGTTTACATTGAGTTTTAACAATACAAATAATATCACTTGACTCCAAGCCATTTTCGAAACAATAAACCTGGGGGCCGATCATTTATGTTCCTAATTAGGCAGATATTTTTTTGTTTCCTAACTAGGCAGTCCTTGCTATTCATGTCTTATCTAAGTTTGTTTGCCTAGTTAGGCGAATCAGGAGTGGGCTATTTTAAGCCAATGATCAGCAATAGCAAAAAAGGGGCTGTCCCCAGATAACGGAGTTTATGTATGTCATGGTACATTGTGTGGGGTTGAAGGGGGAGTAACAGTTGGAGTACAAAATATGAAGATAGCGGTTTTAGACCTGAGCTTGTTTTTAGAGTTATGCTTTCAACGGGCATTGCTCTGAACTTTGCCAATGTTTCCACCTCTTAGATTTACCGTAGGTTGAAGCTTCAAGCTTCGGTTATGAGATTTTTTAATTTGATATCTGGGGATCGCTATCTCAATCGAATAGCAACTGTGGATCTTTATCCCTCTAATCCTTCAAAAGAAATGAAAATGAATCTAGACGAACCAAACCGAGGCTACCTCGAATAGAGGTTAGCCAAACACTCCAATGAAATTTTCATTTCTGGTTGACATGGTAAAGTTTGATATCATCCCTGCCGGCTGGGGCAAGATCTAGATTGTGATTTAGCGAATGGAGAAAGGGAATAGAGATAAATAAAATTAGTAGAAACAGATGGGAAACGGAAAGAAGGATACTACGGAGAAGCTCGGTTGATCATTAATATGGGGTAACTTCGATGATTATTTTGTCGATATTAATATTTTTATTTTTTATTTTCCTGATTATTTTCCGATTTACAGGTTATTTTTTAATCGTATCAAACATATATTACAAATAGTACACAAGCGGGTAGCGTCCTTACAAATTAGCCGGTTAGCCTTTACAAATATCTTTCCGGTTAGCCTTTTTTAAGGTTCTTCAAGGGTTTTCAACCTTACAAGTTATCTTTCAAGTTCTTCAAAGACTTCTCAATATTTGTCAGTTTTTTATAATCCGATTCCAGTTTAATCAATTGGTCCACAATATTATTAATTAGGTCTTTGTTGACTTGATTTTGTTTCGATTGTAAATCTTTATTATACTGTAATAGTTTCTTGATATATTCCTGTTGTTTCTTGATCAACTGTTCACTAGATTCTATTAGATTGAAGTTTTCTAATGAGACGGCTGATTGATAGTCTATTGATTGGTTTAATAATTTTTCTAAACTTTCAATTGTGGAAAGAGTCTTTAGGTAGTGTTCATCGGGAATTTCCTGATTAATCTCCAGTTTCAAGTTATTGAGCTTCTCGATGAATTGCTTCGTGGATGAAGATGTGTTGACGATGGAAGATAAATTGATTGACGAAGTCAAGTCTGAATCTTCCAAGGAATATCTATAATCAGATATTATCGGAGAATTATGAAACTGAAAGTCCTGACCATTTGCACCATTACGGTAACTCATATTAGGGGAGATTTTCCCATTCTTCAATTTTTCCAGGGCATCGTTTAATTCTAATAGAGCCAACTCCAACTCTTCAATTGGCGATTCTAAATTAATTGTCGTGAACAAATTATCGTTTTTCTCATCAATTATACCATTATTCCTTCTATGTTCACGTCTAGCGCTCGCCTTTTTAATCGCAGTAGCCAATTGTCGCTGTAATGTCCGGACCGTGGGCACGGCCATGTCTACCATGCGATTGTTCTGTTTTTTGAATGCAGCAAAATCACGTTGAATTATTTCCCACTTCTTAGTTTGACTGTAGTTGTTGTCACCAATGTATTTGAATGGTTTTATTCGATTTATCAAAAATAAAATCAATTTTATATCTTCAGTAGATAACTTGGTACGATGAGTTCTCATGAATGATGAGTTTGGTGGAGAACTAGTACCAGCGGATTTTACATCAAATAATTGCGTCTGTTGTGGTGTGAATGTTGTACCAACAAAGGTATCCTTATCACTAGCATATGCCGAGTGAGAGTCATCTCCATCATCATTTTTGGGAGTAGATCCATCCATGTCAAACAGCTTGGATGTCGATTGCTTGGGTGTCTTGTTGATAAGTTCCCTCAAGTCTGAGTCATTCGTCATGAAATGCTTAATTTCCAATATCAATGTTTTGAATTACTCTGTTTTTTTTCTGAGGCCCTCACTGGAGTTCGTTATTTTTAGAAATTTTACAAAGCGCTACTCTTAAAATTACATTTAACTATACACTACTATATATTCAAACCAGCAGCAAACGATGACGTTATACTCTTAATATCATCTTCTATATTGTGCGAGTTTTGTGGATGAGAATTGGACGATTGGTGGTTTTGGTGATTGTTATGGTTTTGATTTTGCATTCGGTCAAATTCCATTTTGTTTAATTTACTTAAGAAATTGGAGTTTAATTGGTTAGACCCATCGTAGGTTTCTTTACCTAACTGTGGCCATTGTTCTTCTTGAGTATATGCTGCATTGTTTTGTCCTTGGCCATGACCATTGATTGTAGACCCTGGGGCATACGATACCACGGAGGCAGAATCAAAATCAGTCATTGTCCCAGGATTAGTCGATGGAGCCCCAAACGGTTTACTATCTTTGCGTATTGGTTTGACATTATGATTCAATTGCACCATTGATAATTGTAAGTTATCTAATGGACCATCTACCAAACACCCCTTTTCTCGGAAATGAATTAATAAATGATTCCATAAGGTATTTCTAGATAATGCTCGTGGATTACCTAAAATCACCAATCCATATTTAGCTCGGGTCAAAGCGACATTTAAACGTCTAGGATCACTTAAAAACCCGATAATTTGTTGGTCATTAGCTCTAACACATGTAAGGATAATGAAATCTTTTTCTCTACCTTGAAATGCATCGACCGATGTAACTTCAACTTCTAAATATTGTTCTTTTCTATCAATTAAAGTATTGTTCATCGACATATACTGGACAATATATGCCCTCTGTCCTTCGTACGGGGTGATCACCCCAATTTGTTCTGGCTTGACCCCATCTTTGAATAACTTGGTGATTAATTTCTCGACATTCATTGCTTCAACACGATTCAAGAATGAGTTCCCCGATGCCGAGATTTCTTCACGTCCATAGTTGGCCCAGAACATCATAGGATTATCAATTACTGGCCATGGGAATGCCGCATTCTCAATCAATCTTTGTTCTGAGGTTACCCCATTTTGCAATGACCCTTCGTAAAACATATTCGAGGGGAATTCCGACAAACATGGATTCATACGGTATTGTACTTCCAAACGAATTGGCACATGGCCCAAAACAACTAATCTTTCGAATAATGATTGTTTCAACCCCGCATCTCCCGCTTTCTTATCTAAAATAACTGGACCTAATTGTTGATGATCACCAACCAAAATAACTTGTTTACAACCTTTCACAATTGGAATCAAACATTCTGGTTCCGAAGCCTGGGTACTTTCATCGATCAATACTGTTCTGAAATTATAATTGGTTAATCTCTTGTCACCTGCACCTACACAGGTACAACAAACGACATCACATTTTTTGATTATAGAGAATTCCATAGCTCTGACTGCCTTGACCAAACTTTTAGAATCAGTTTCTGATAATTCACCCAATTGGTCTTTCAATTTGATCAATTTTTTCAATTCACCTTTAGCTGATTTGTTAACCAAGTTGTGTAAAGCCAAATGGGAGATCGAGCTTTCGACATCTTCACGAGATTTAGCAATCAATCTCACTACTTTCAACCCTAACAAATCCAATTTGGCTGCTAAATGATCGACAGCGACATTTGAAGGAGCACAGACCAAGATTTTCTCTTTATTCAATTTGGATAAATGATAGACAATAGTTGCTGAAGTGACAGTTTTCCCGGTACCGGGAGGACCTTGAATTAACGACAATGGTCTTTGTAACACCGATCTAACTGCATTTGTTTGCGAAACATTTAATTCAGATAAGTGGGGTACTGACAATTTCTTGGGGACTTTGATATCAAACTCCACAGGAGCGACTTCGTGGCCTAACAATTTATGATAAATATAACCGGAAACCGATTCGTTATCCACAGCAAATGTTTTCATTGCTTGTTGCATTCTGTCATAACTGGTTCCCTTCCAAACAAACTCGGCGGTGAAATCAGTAGTCAATTTGGTAGGTGGCTGAACCTTTGACGAGTTCAACTCCAACATGAATTCTTCATGGTAGGCGTTGGGCAAGCGAATGATGTACCCATGGCCCTCCCATGGTTCCATGTTATTACCATTATATCTCAAAATAATCTCATCCCCCACAGCGACTTTCAATTCATTAGACTCAAAAGTCGAGAGAGCAAACGACGCACAGTGTTTATTATTCAATCCCAAGGACCATTTGACGGAAATATGTTCCAAAGCCTGTGATTCTTTTAAATTTTTGTCGTAATCCGATTCCAAATTCACCAACGGAGCAAACGAGCGTTGGTACTGGAACCCATCATTATAACGCATTAAAATAGGTAAAATCTCTTCCGATTCATTCTCGGGTTTATCTATATCTTCAATAGTAGCCTGACGGTTCAAACGCCATTGCGACTCCAATTTCAATATCTGCTGATGGGTGATTAATTTTGTGTTGATTAATTCCTCTTCCGAAGGGACTGAAGCAACCCAGGGTAAAAATTGACGGTTGTCGATTAGAGATTGCCAATGGGTAGTATCCCAGTTAACATCTTTAGACTGAGCACATGGCAAACGACAAAGAATCACCACTACCGATTCATGTTTAGCAGCCACAAACCCTAATATAAACACATTTTTATTACCACAATTGTAACATTCCAAGGTAGTGTCACCCAAATCGGAATCTTCATGCAAACTAACTTGGTTATGTCTAGACATTACTAAATGAGTAACAATATGGGAACCGGAAGCATTAGATTTGGAATTGCAAAACCATTTATTACAAGTATTACACTTGACCACGGAGTGGGTTGAGTGGATACCACAGTAAGCACAAGCGTGTGGAGGTAAAGCTGAAATGGTGTCTATATCTTTTAAATCTTGATTCAATTCATCGGAAACAAACTGATTAATTTCTTGAAAATCTAGGGAATCAGTATTATCAGATAAGTAGTGTTGATCCAACGTCTCCTCGTCATCCTTGGCTAAGTTGTCAAATAGCAAATTACTCATGAGGACATTGGCTATAGATACTGCTGAAGCATGAAAATTTTATTAGTGAGGGTGTCGAAAAGTACGACATAAATGTCAAGAAATGTGACAAAAGAAAGAAGAGAAATAGAAGGTTAAACAGAAGAGGTGAGAATAAAAGGTATTCGTAGAAACTATAAATTAGCTATCTTAGAGATAGCTAATAGTGATATTTTGTATTTAATAAGCTTACTGATAATCTGGAGACGATAGTGAAAAATCATACGACATTCTTCTCAAACGACATTTTACAAGATAAAACTATACTAGATGTTCACTTAAGTAGTTACCTAATAAGGAAGTCTAATTAAATTACCATTTACATTAGGTTAACAAGTAGGTACGAAGTAGGTACGAAGTAGTTAATATACTTGCTTAGGAAATAGTTAACAAAAATACTCGAGAAGATATAATAACCATACAGTTGGAATTATATTTCTTTAATATTATTACACATTCATCTACCCAATTAAACATTAGCTATATTTTCTTGTATGTACTTAATTAATTAAAAAATTCTCGCTTAGAAGTGAAGCTGACTGGGGAATTAGTAATAAAGTAGTAGAATTATAAATTTTAGTTTACTTGTTTAGTTTAGTTTTGTTTAGTTTATTTGTTGTTTTTACTTGGTTCCTTTGTTAAATCCTATTTAGTTTAGTTGCCTTTCCTTTCTCTATTTTTTTTTCGTGATGTAATTTTGACTAATTTGACGATAGAGGTGAAATTCAATTTTACACGCGTTAAAAATTAATCCAGTTAACCGATATAATCACATCATACATATACAACACATCATAATACCACAACCACACAACCACACTTAATGCGCTACCTGTCAGCATTCCATAAAGTCATCTCCATAGATAGAGGTACTTTCCAAGCAAACAACTTCCATATATCACACGATTCTATCAATTGGATCTACTCACATCAATTGATTGTCACTGACCAAGGTCAGTTGTTTTCAGTAGATGATACATCTAACCATTTCTTATTGTTACATTCATTACAATCTTGTTTTGTTCAAGTATATCCTAAACTAAAAGATACTGATATAGATGATCCTCCCGTCATTTTCATAAAGACATTCAATAATGAAAAATTGTATATTAAAGTACCTTCAAAATCTAATTTTGGTAGTCTAGTCTCTTGTTTGATAGTATGGCAGAATCTAAGACCGAATGGGTTGGTGAAAAAATGGTATTGTGAGAATAAAGTCCAGAATTCCAATATAACTCAAGCTTCGCATGAGTTATTGGTATGTAGGTTTAAAATCTATGGTCCTATTCCTAATAAAAAGAATATTAATGTCGTTCCAGGTCCTAAAGTCCCTATATATACTAATGATGATTCTACACAAGATATTGATTTGCCAGTTAATAATAACGATATAAATGAAGGTTGGTTCTACACTATGGGAGTGCTTAAATCGAATGGGATTTTGAATTTTATCACAGAGCTCGATGGTACGCTACTTTATTCGATAGATATTAAGCTAATTCTCGCGCTGGAGATTCGTCAAGTGCATAATTCCATCTACGACTCGTCTAACGTGATTTTGATTAGTTATCTCCAGGAACTAAGGTTCAATAATGTTATCAGAACCACTAGTTCGCCTGTTGTAGATAAGGGTTTCCTCTTTAGAGAGAGTAAGCCAGTTGCCAGTAATCAAAGGATTGTTATTGAGTTTCCGTTACATATAGACTTGGAGGATTGGTTTGTGGGCTTAAATTATTTCGCTAAGAGAGAGTATATTGGAAGCTTCTCGGCAAACTCGAAACAAGTCGGTGCGGACTCAGCCAACCCCTCGCCCATGATCTCACCTAACCCTAATGAGTTTAAAACGAGTCCACCCCCTCCGTTGAATGACTTTAATCGCGATAACTTTAGGGTTTCCAAGAATTTGACTATTGACATTATCGAGGCGAAATTTGATGATGGTGGTGCCCCCCTGGGGGGCAAAAAAGGTAAGGTCTATGCTGAAGTCAGAATGTGGGGCTTGCCCTGGTCAAGGACGGCCATAGTCGACCATACGTCTAATCCGTTCTGGAAAGAAGAGTTTTCTACTGACCTTCCCATTTCAACCCAAATGGTGCATATTCTCATCAAGAAATGCCTGTTTAATGAATCGTATTACTCTGCAGGGGATAAATTGATTGGTACCGTCTATGTCACCCCCGATATTTTGACTAAACAAGTCAATTCTAGTTCTACGATTATGATTGGGTCGGCTGGTGGTAATACTATTGGCGCCCCATCTCCTGGTCACACCAACAACGATATTGTCCGTTTGTCGATCTACGATTCGGCTAATATCCCCATTGGGAAACTATTACTAAATGTTAAACTACAAGAATACCATATCCTATCGCCCAACCATTTCAAGCCTTTGGAAAAAATGTTGATCAATGCCCCCATGAAGGATTTGATTGACTATTGTAACGATTCAGTTTCCAGTTCCGAATTCGAAAATGTGTCATTAATATTACTAGATATTTTTCAATCTCTAGGGGTTGAAGACAAGTGGTTCAAAGCGTTGATGGAAAAGGAATTGGTTAATGTTGATAAATTGACGAGAAAAAATTACGTTACCAATAAAAGAAATAGTGAAGCCCTGGGTTTGGGACCACCAGCAAATACTACAACAACATCGTCGAATAATGTTTTCAATACTCTCTTTCGAGGCTCGTCAATCTTTTCCAAATCTTTAGAAAAATATAATTTACGAATTGGTCAAGAATACTTGGAAAAAGTGTTTGGTAATTTCTTCCAGAAGATTTCCAGCGAAAACAAGAATTGTGAAGTTGATCCACGATATGTCAGATTACAAGAAAAAGCTCAAAGAAAAGGGTTGTCGATTGAAGATGTTGAAAATAATTCGGATTCGGATTCGGATGATCCTGATTCGGATGAAGAACACCAGTTGGACTTAAAAATTGCAGGTATGATTGAGGATAATTTCAATAATTTATACAATTATGCCGAGGAAATATGGCACAAGATTTATATCACATCAAACGATTTACCTGATCAGATCAAATTTCAATTAAAGAATTTCAGATCCAAAGTTGAATTGGCGTGTGACCCCGATGATAAGACAACCGCTTTGAATTGTTTGAGTGCTTTTATATTCTTGCGATTCTTTTGTCCGGCAATTTTGAATCCAAAATTATTTTACTTGACCAAGAATCATCAGACTGGGACAACCCAAAGAACGTTAACATTAATCGCGAAAATTTTATTGAATCTAGCAAATCGTCAACAATTTAGTAGTCATAAGGAACCACATTTAGTCAAGATGAATAAATTCCTCGAAATCCATCAGCCAGAAATTTACGAATATTTTGATAAGATTACGGGGCGTAAAAATGACTTTAATGAAAAGATTCTTGATTTAAGTCACGAAGTGAAACGATTGGATTTGGGATTGAGTGGTGATATGGCATCGAGTGAATTGCCAACCACACCATATTTGATTGATAAATATTTACGATTAACTGAGTTGATTCATTTACTAAGCCCTATGGGGAGAGATCCCAAAGGTTACATGAACAGTTCAGGATTTGGATCACCAGGTACAATATCACCTGCAAATGATTTGTTGACTTCTAATAGTTCAATAAATACTGCTAATGATGGTGTTATCAATAATGAAAATCATGGAAGCAATAATCATACCCCTAATAATAATTACAAACATAATAGTATCAGTAATTCAATTACAAACAAACTCAACAACAATATCAATAACACAACAAATAATACCAACAGGCAGCGAGATCTGTCACAAAGTGGAGACATTCAAATGAATGATGAACGAAACGTTTATCAAATAGGATCGCTAGAGTTTGAAAAATCGGAATTTTTAGATTTAGCTGGAGACCAAGAGACTGAAGGATTCATAAAATCGTTATGTCGTAGTAACGAGAATATATTTTCATTTATCACCTCGAATATTACCTTGAAGGATTTACAAAAACAATCGAACAAGTTAATGCAGAAAATCTTTGATTTGGAGACGTTTTTGGAATTACCCGAATTGCCAGCTAATTATTTACAACAAACATCACCCAACTCCTACCTAAATCAAAACCAACATCAACAAACCCATCAGAGCAATAAGGTCAATGACAGACCACCATTATTATGGGAATCGTTTGCAGTTGAGATATTGAATAAATGCTACCTTGACTTATCAAGAAACGCGTTTATATACATTGACAAAGATGTTACTGTTAATCAGAATTATCGAAAATTAGTTGATCAGAATGCTCTTGGTTTATTAAGGTTGAAATTTAATGAAAATAATGATACCAATGTAAATTCACTGGGGAGTATCCATAATCAATCAATGTCTACCTCCTTTTCAAATGGTAGTTTAAGTAGTGTATTGAAAGGTGGATCTAAAAATCCATTAAAATGGTTTAGAAAATCATCAAGGTAAAAGAATTACAAGAAGTTTATGAGAATTTTGAGAATCCTCGTGTATTATATATAATGTATTAAATGGGAATAAGAGTTGCGAAGCAATTTACAGTGTAGCATGTAGATCCAATGATGTAATAATCCTCGAAGAAGGTTCACCAACGTAAACAACACAACCTTTACCTAAATTGGTTTCTATACCGCGATGAATTTATCATCTTGATTGATCTTCGGTAATACTAACTATTTGGATATTTTGTGGTATTCAATGTAAACAAGTATGTTTCCTTTAGTTACATTACAGTCGTATGATTATTAGACGAATAGAGCAATCATCGCCAGCAAAGATAGTTACAGCCTCAAAGTGACACAAAACCAAAAAATCATAGAGATTCCAAGTCTGAAAATTTCACGATTGCCAAATACGTTTTCCACTGGAACACAAGCTAAAACTGATAAATATGAGTAGTGAACAGGAAATACTAGCAAGTTACCCTCAGACATCTCAACCCAGCAATGCTACTGGATATACCTCCAATTTAACTGATGCTCAGGCCAAAGCAGTGTTGAAGCTACGCGAAGAACTCATTAAGTTAGGTTACACCAAAAGATTAGATGATGCCAGTATTTTACGATTTTTAAGAGCTAGAAAGTTTGATATTACAAAAGCTCGAGAAATGTTTGTAGAATGTGAAAAATGGAGAAGTTCTTTTGGTACTGATACCGTAATTGAAGATTTCAAATATACTGAAAAACCACAAGTAGCAACCATGTATCCTCAATATTATCATAAAACCGATATTGACGGAAGACCAGTATACTATGAAGAATTAGGAAAAGTTGATTTGAATAAAATGTTGAAAGTTACTACTCAAGAAAGAATGTTACGAAACTTGGTTTGGGAATATGAAGCTTTCACCAGATTCAGATTACCAGCTTGTTCGAGAGAAAAGGGGTACTTGGTGGAAACTTCATGTACTATCTTGGATTTGAAAGGGATTTCAATCTCGACTGCGTATGCCGTAATGGGATATGTCAAGGAAGCTTCGTATGTTGGCCAAAACTACTATCCTGAAAGAATGGGGAAATTCTACTGTATCAATGCTCCATTTGGGTTTTCCACTGCATTCAAGGCTATTAAACCATTCTTGGATCCCGTTACCGTGTCTAAAATCCATATAATTGGTTCGTCTTACAAGAAGGAATTATTAAAACAAATTCCAGCTGAGAATTTACCTAAGAAATATGGAGGTACATCGACTGATTCCGATCAAGCATTATATATGAATGACGAAGGCCCCTGGAGAGATCCCCAATATATTGGACCTGAAGGTGAAGCACCAAGGTTTGCATTATAAAAGTGATACCTACAAAAGCGCTGACACTGGTACGGCACTTTTATGTTTAGTAGTTTCCAGCATATAGACATTATAATATAAATGACAAATCGAAGATTAGTTGATTCTCTGAAGAAATAATAAGAAAAGCTTATGTAAAAATAGATTACGTAGTGATTGTCTGACGACATAATACTAGAGACGAATTGAGGAAAGTATAACTGATTCTCCGACAATTAATTGAAGATTACGTAGTTGATTCATTCCAATAAGACAAACATGAGTTTGTTGAACTACACATTTATCTTTCAACTATTTTCCAGTTTGAGGCAAGTTTAACCTCAGCCTCGTAAATCTCACATTTCCACCAGGTTCCACAGCCAATAAAATTTATACAAAAGAAACTAAGATTACGTTCCTAGATAATCCTAACCAATGTAATATGTCTACTTTACTAAATACGAATTATCATTCCTCTTTCTAATCGTCGTAACTGTAAGATTAATTATGGTTGCAAAATTTTATTTACGATTACTTCAAGGGCACGTTGGGAATTACTCTAATGGGTAGTATATACTTAGAGAAATGGTAGGGATATTCGGGTCTAGATTAAAAACCCCATACTGACCATATTAGTCCATTTTAATGCTACCATCAAGTATAATGAGGCTAGTGTAGATGAGAGACAATAAAAATGCATAAGTGGCACGTAGTGAAAAGAGGGTCCACCCTTGGTAAACAAGCATATTACATACAATTGACTACTACTGTGACTATCTGAGAAACGTTGCCTTGTTGCTGTTACCTTTCCTATCCTTTTCTATCTATTTCCATTTCTTTCTGATCAAATAGATAACTACCATTTCCAACATTCTCACCGCAAGAACAACAACCGAATTGTTGACAATTTTTTTTTATTTACAATCTATTTCCACCATGACTGCTACTGAAAAGGAGATACTTGCTTCGTATCCACAAGTATCAGCACCCACTGATCAGACTGGATACACCTCTAATTTAACAGACGAACAGAAGAAGATTTTACAACAATTTAGGGAAAAAGTTACGGAATTGAAATACATAGAAAGAACCGATGATGCTACTTTATTAAGATTTTTAAGAGCTAGAAAGTTTGATTTGGCTAAAGCTTTGGAAATGTATGAGAAATGTGAAAAATGGAGAGCTGAATATGGTACTAATACTATTTTGAAAGATTTCACATATACCGAAAAACCATTGGTTGCAACTATGTATCCTCAATATTATCATAAAACCGATAAAGATGGAAGACCAGTCTACTATGAAGAATTAGGGAAAGTAGATTTGACTAAAATGTTGAAATTCACTACCCAAGAAAGAATGTTGAAGAATTTGGTTTGGGAATACGAAGCTTTTACTCAATACAGATTACCTCCATGTTCTCGTGAAGCAGGAAACTTGGTAGAAACTTCATGTACCATTTTAGACCTTTCGGGTATATCTGTTACCTCCGCTTATAATGTCTTGGGCTACGTAAGAGAAGCTTCTTTTATTGGCCAGAACTATTATCCTGAAAGAATGGGTAAATTCTATATTATCAATGCCCCCTTTGGATTCTCCACTGCATTCGGTCTTTTCAAACCATTCTTGGATCCTGTCACCGTATCTAAAATCTTTGTTTTAGGTTACTCATACAAGTCGGAATTAATCAAACAAATTCCTCCTCAAAACTTACCTAAGAAATTTGGTGGTATGTCCGAAGGTACTGACCAAGAATTGTACTTGAACGATGTAGGTCCTTGGAGAGATGAGAAGTATCAAGGTCCAGAAGGAATCGCTCCTAAAGCTTTTGAAGTTTAATAGATATTATAGTTAATAGTTAATAAAAAATAGTATTGTAAATAAAAAATGGTAATATAATAGTAAATTTAGATATTGTTAATATAAATATTCTTTTAATATGAAAGTTGTTAATAGAAATAGGTAATATAAATTGTTAATACAATTGCTAATATAAATACTTGTTCTGTATCCGTGTCGGACTTTGAAAAATTGAGAAATTATAACCTTATTTTCAATTGAATATTAGATATGAGTTTACTCTGGGTATTATTACTTCAGTTGTAAGTTTAGTTATTATGTATCACTGTAGAGTTACTACCTATTCCTTCTGTTAACTACCTATAAAAAGTGTTCTATTGTCTTGTAAAAATTATTGTTGTAAAGTAACCATCTTGATCTCACGCAGAGCTTTTTCTTGGATTTTATTAGTAGTAGAGAATTAAACAATTTTTATCATTTTATTCTTTAAATGTTGCTTAATGTGTTGTTAGTATACTTCCTAGCACTAGGAGTTCTAGCTAAGACCCACACTTATCATTTCAATGTTTCTTACGTTGATGCTAATCCTGATGGTACATTCCCCAGAAGAATGATTGGTGTCAATGGGCAATGGCCTATCCCTACTATCAGAGTGAAACCAAACGATAGAGTACAGATTTATGTTACTAATCAATTACCTGATAGAAACACTTCTTTACATTTCCATGGGTTATTTCAACAAGATCAAAATTCTATGGATGGTCCCGAAATGGTTACTCAATGTCCTATACCTCCTGGATTTGAGTTTGTGTATGATTTCCAAGTGATAGATCAGGTAGGAACGTATTGGTACCATTCGCATTCTGGTTCCCAGTATGCTGATGGGTTAAGAGGACTCTTCATCATCGAAGATGATGATTTGATTAACAGAATAGATTACGACGAAGATGTTACTTTATCTATTACAGATTATTACCACCAAGAATCTCCAGAGATTATGGCGGCTTTTTTGAATAGATATAACCCCACTGGAGCTGAACCTATTCCCCAGAATAGTCTTTTCAATGAAACAAGAAATGTCACTTGGAATGTACAACCAGATACTAAATATCTCTTGAGAATTGTCAACATGGGGATGTTTGTCTCTCAGTACATTTATATTGAAGATCATGAATTTACCATTATTGAAATCGATGGTGTTTATGTTGAACCTAAGACAGTCGATTCGATTCATATTACAGTCGCTCAAAGGTACACTGTGCTTTTACACACCAAGAAAGCAAAGAAAAACTATCGTTTTGTTAATATCATTGATGAGGAAATGTTGGATTTCTTGCCTGAGGAGTTACAAGTGGTGTCTACCAATTGGTTAGTCTATGATGAATCTGAGCCATTGCCAGCGGCATTACCTTTTAATAAATTTGAAAAGACAGTTGCAACTATAAATCCTGTCGACGATTTTGATTTGGTTCCTTTGGACAAATTACCTTTGTTTCCAGACCCAGATTACACGATTGAATTAAACTTTACTATGGATAATTTGGGCAATGGTGTCGGTTATGCCTTTTTCAATGATATTTCCTACACGGCACCTAAAGTTCCTACTTTAATGACTGTTATTTCCTCGGGCAAACATGCCGACAAACAGGTAATCTACGGCTCCAACACCAATGCTTATGTCCTACAAAAAGATGAGATTGTTGAAATTGTGTTGAATAATATGGATCCGGGAAAGCACCCGTTCCATTTACATGGACATGTGTTCCAGGTGATTTCACGTTCGGAAGAAGGTGAAGATGACGACAACCCATTAGTTTACGATCCAACAAACCCAGAACATAACAAATTCCCCAAATACCCAATGAGAAGAGATACTGTCCAAGTCCACCCTAACGGTTTCATTGTCCTCCGGTTCAAAGCCGATAACCCCGGTGTGTGGTTCTTCCATTGTCATGTTGACTGGCACTTGGAACAAGGGTTGGCAATCACCTTAATTGAAGCTCCGTTCGACATTCAACAGAATCAAGAGATTTCAGCCAATCATTTCGATGCTTGTACTTTAGGCAATATTTCGTATTACGGTAATGCCGCCGGGAAATCTGGAGATAAGTGGTTGGATTTGGAAGGTGAACCGCTCCAAGTAGCGCCGTTACCGCCAGGATTCACGTTTACGGGATACGTTGCTATGGCATTATGTGCGTTCGTGGCAATTTACGGTATCTATTCAATCTACAAGTATGGTATACAAGATGTCCATTCTGACGATACAGAACATATGATCAAAAGACTTTATGAGATTATTGATGAACATTCAGATAGATAAGATAAATTGTTGGCCAGAAAAAAAAAATTTTGAAAAAGGAATGTTAATTAGAAAATGTTCCACCATTGGAAAATGAGTTACTCAAGAGATTTGAGTTATATAGACGTTTAATATTAATGGGAGTATCTAATAAATCATAAGTATAACCATCATTTGATGTGTTGTTAGAAATGTTTTTTGTAGAGTCAGATAATAAAAAAATATTTGTTAGCTGCAAGCGACAAATGCGCGCGGGAGTCAATAACCGATGGGCCTATTTAGACCAACCAGATCCCCCACAAAATGACTACGAAATCATTTATCGTAAACTATGACTAGATATGTTATTGTAGGGTATGTACAGAAATTAATCACACTTTTAACACTTTCTAACATTTAGGGCTGGGATCATTGGGTTTTATACTGCTTACAATCTTCTTGACCAGGGGATTCTGGGTAAAGATATTACTATTTTGGCAGAGTATTTACCAGGAGATGAGTCGATTAACTATACGTCTCCATACGCTGGGGGTAACTTCTCATGTATCACAGATGACGATCCAAAAACATTACAATATGATAGACATACTTATGAAAATCTTGAAAAATTACAAGCTGAATTAGGAGGACCAGAATGTGGGTTGGATAGATACATTTCACGAGAATTCTGGGACATTTCCCCTTCCTTATCGAAGAAAAACTCCTTGAAATCGTACTTACAAGAATACCAAAAGATTGATCAATCAGAATTACCAAAAGGTGTCAGTTATGGGATCAAATTCTTGTCGTGGAATTTCAACTGTCCTAAGTTTTTGCGTAATTTTGGTCAATATTTGACCGGTAAAGGTATTACCATCACCAGAAGAACATTGACCCATATTTCGCAAGCCTACATTTCAGGCTCGACCAAAATCGTGTTCAATTGTACTGGTATTGGTGCCCATGACTTGGGCGGGGTTAACGACACTCAAGTTTACCCTACTAGAGGTCAAGTGGTAGTTATCAAAGCTCCTCATATCAAGCAAAACAAAATGAGATGGGGTGATGATTATGCTACTTATATCATCAAAAGACCCTATTCCAATGATCAATTGGTTTTGGGAGGGTTTATGCAAAAGGATAACTGGACTGCCAATACCTACCTCGATGAAACTAAAGATATCTTGAAAAGGACTACCGAGTTGTTACCAGAAATCTTACTGAAAAACCCTAACGGGAACAGAATTGAAGATTTGGAAATTCTTAGAGTTGTTTCGGGACTAAGACCAAGTAGATATGGTGGGGTTAGAATTGAAAAAGTCCAGATCGAACATAATAAAGCAATTGTACATAATTATGGTGCTTCTGGTTATGGTTACCAAGCTGGTTTAGGTATGAGTTTTGCTGCCGTGAAATTAGCCTTGGAAACTGCTACTCCTGCTAAGTTATAGTTAGTAGATAATTATCAATCTAAAATATTATATAGTCCTAGTAAAATATAAGTTAATATATTAATCTTCTTATATGGTAAAATAAATATTCATGTTAAAGTGGTATTATAGGTATGCGTACATATTTTAGAAATATATAATTCTATAAAAATATGTTTATTTATCCAATAATATATATTTATATTAGATGAGTAATAATAATAAAATTATACTAAATAACTTATATATATAAGTATTTAAAACAATATATCTGCAACATAATATATATATATATATATATATATATATACATATAGTAGCCAGTTTTATTTGCCCCCATAGTAAACTTAAATTCCTGCATATATACACAATATATTTAACCATAATAGATTAGTAGATATCACCTATCAAACATCCACAATGGCTACACTCTTCCAGTGGGCTTTCGGAAAGAAGCTCACACCTCAAGAACGGTTACGAAAGAATCAACGAGCTTTGGAAAAGACCCAGCGTGAATTAACTAGAGAGGTCGGTAAATTACAACAACAAGAAAAGAAATTGATTAGTGAAATCAAGAAATCAGCTAAAGCAGGTCAAGTATCTAGTGCTAAGATCCAGGCTAAAGATTTGGTGAGAACAAAAGGGTACATCACCAAATTCAATGCTATGAAAACTCAACTACAGGCTATTAGTTTAAGAATACAATCTGTTCGTTCGAACCAACAAATGGCCATGTCCATGGCAGATGCTACCCGTTTATTATCAGGAATGAACAAGTCGATGAACTTGCCGCAATTATCCCGTATTGCGCAAGAATTTGCTAAAGAAAACGACATGATGGACCAGAAACAAGAGTTTATGGATGATGCCATAGATGACGCCATGGCCATGGACGAGGACGACTTGGGAGAAGACGAACAGGTCGATGAAATATTGGCCAAGGTGATGGACGAAATTGGTATTGATATGAATACCAGTTTACAAGATACTCCCAATAAAATTGTCCTGGGTGAAACTAACTCTCAAGCTAAAGTAGCAGAGGCTATAGGAGGTCATGGCGGCGCTGGTGCTGCTGATGAAGATGACTTACAAGCCAGATTGGATAGTTTAAAGAAGTAGAATTTATCTACCTTCAACTTTATTATAATCAGTTTTATCATTATTTCAATAATTTATTAATTACTATAATTTTAGTTGATATGTACATTCTATTCTATAAAATATCACAAATAAATCAATTATATACTGATGAATTT
>JAXQKE010000324.1:0-23317 GCA_037042355.1 Candida sp. Y128-05E | reverse complement strand
ATTTTGTTTGACCTGTAGATCTCGGGAATTGAATTAAGTGTATTTGGGATGATCTGTGAATTACGGTGGATGTGACAGAAAAAGGGACAAGTGGCAGTTTTATTCTACTATATACTTTTACTCTATTCTTTACATTTGATTTGATACAGCTGCCTCAATTATCTCATTTATCCCCAACCATTGTCGTTAACTTTACTTGACCGTGTATTTATTTCTATTGGTTCAATGGTTGAACATAAACTGCGCTCTAATATATCACAATTCACTAGCATTATACCACTTTGTGAAGATTCAGCCTGGCAGCTTCTGTATCATATACCCACAAGAAACAAACATAGACTGCATTCTTCCATTCAGCGAAATCTCTTGCAGACTAACCTTCTAGCACTCATCTGAAACCTCTCAGCCTGGTGCTGGAGTCTATGGCAAGTTTCTCTTATATCCCCCACAGAGATACGCTTGGCGTTCGCGGAGGACCCGGTTTTCTATTTTCTTGTTGTTTATTATGGATTTACGTCAATTCTCATTTCATGATCAACGGTGTTCGTAAAGGTAATGCCACAAGAGATAGTTGAAAACAAGACTAGTTTTCTTATCCTTAATAGCCATATTACTTAATGGTTTTTTGCAGCCAAATAGTTACAGTACAGCCCATTTTTATTAATGTGCACACCACTTCATAAATCACCTTTGGTCAAGCGCAGTCTTTCTGGAAACCTTTGTTAATATACCATTTTATCTAATTTCTCGTTCAGTTTTCATTTCATGGCAAATTCAAGTAATTTTCGTTTATTAACAATTCCATTAGTTAACACAATGATTTTTTTATTGATCAAATTCAACTTGAATTTTTGTTGCAAGTATTTCAAACTCGATATCTCCCCCTGAGTGATTCCACCAATAAATATGATCACAATATACTCTTGACGCTTGTTCCGTCCATTACGCTCACTACGATTTTCTCGCAAATCCAGCTTATCGTCAATATTCCTATCGGTGGTCTTGCCATCAAACATAGTGTCCATCCCCAAATTATCCCAGTTTGGTCGGTTCTTCAAATTACCAACGGGTTTATATTTCAAAAAATCACGAAAATATAATGACTCGATTATTCTATAAAGCAATGAAACTGTATTCGAAGGTAAAGTAAATGAAGGATTACTATATGTTTCGATTAATTCTTCGCCAGTAACAGCTTCATCTTCATCAAGTGGATGCAAATTCCAAAACTTATCAATTAATGTATAATTATTTTTATAGACATCACAACCACCGGTAATCCCCAATTTTTCCAGATTTTGATCAAAATTATTAACAACTTCCTTCTTACCAAAACTAAGGAAATTGTCTCCATCGTTAATTATTCGAATTAGATTACATTTCAACAATTTTTGCACCGCCAATACTATTTCCAATCCGTAATTGTCGTGAATATCCTGTAATAAGCTATCATAATCTTTTTGTTTTATACCGTCATTGGTGATGGATAATAAAATCATGCAAGCAATAATATTGTCGAAATTAATATTTTGATTTAAAAACAGTCTAATTTGAGCCAATTGGGATTTATAATCCATTTCAAATAACTCGTTTTCAAATTGCAAGAACGTGTCGTCTTGGTTAATAATTGATAAAATCAGTTCACTGATTAACGTATGTTTCTTGATTAAATCTTGTTGCTGGGTGATATTACCTAAATTATCGACAATCTTTTTGATTTCTGTTAAATCAAAGGAATCATTTCCCTTTAATTGTTGTTGTTTTGATTGGATTGACTTGGCCAATTTGTTCAATTTTGAACCAATAGCGGAAAAATTGAAATTCTTCAAATGAGGATATAATTCATCATCGTTTAAATTGGGATTAATTGACTCTTCATTCTTGGGTAAATTTTTGATTTGATTAAATGAAATTTCAAATAAATCGTCGATTAACCCTTGATAATTCAACTGATCCAATATTACCGACGTCCAATCCAAATTTCTCTCCACGACAATCAAATCGGTATTACCAATGAATTTTGAATTATAAAATTCAATTTCTAATGGATTCAAATTATTCGACAAATATTCGGGTAATTTGACTTTTTCAATCAAGTCAATTAATAAATTGGACGTATTACCTTTACCATAGATGTTTTTCAATTTGAAACTAGGTAGGCTTTGATCGTTATCATCAAGTTGGAAAAGCTTGATGAAGGAATTGCTTAGCAAATTGACGATTTTGATAGGATCGTCAAAATAGTCATCTATGTTTTCATTTAAGAATAGAATATCGTTATTATAAATCGGTAAAGTTTGCCAATTGAAAATTCGCATACCAGATATGTTTATCAGTTTATTTGATGTAGTTTTGTCCAGCAATAAGATATCATCAATTGAATCCAAATTACCGTCAAATTGTTGATTTAATTGATAAAGAAATGATTTGTTCAAGTCTTTAATTATAATATTGATCTTCAAATTTCTGCCAATTGTTCTGACACCTGAACTTAAGATTTGCGATAACCTTGATAAATTTTCATGAGTAGGCTCGATCAAAATGATCAACCCGGAGTACTCACGCAAAAATGAAACTTCACTAGTCAACTTGTCATCATCAAACATTAAACTACTTTCAAATTTACCAAATTGCTTTAACTTTGAAAATGTAGTTAAATAATTAATCAATGGAGTGAGCGAATTGTCCAAAACTAGCAAGTTTTTATTGGTATATATCTTCGATAGCACATTGTATAAGTTTGTGATTGTCGACTGGTTGATTCCCCCTAGTATTTCATCCATTTCACCACCAAACACACAAGGTTCACTTCAAATGTTAACAACCTGATTTAGGTGTTCCAAAAAATATCCAGTATACAGGAAGATATTGAATCAATAGTACTAAACGGCCAACGGCTTTTCAAAGTTTCAAATTCTACATGAAACAACCTTAGGCGAAGAGAAGAGAATGAAGTGAGTTGATAATGTCAAAAAAATTTAGAAATTGAAAAATAAAAGTTTACAAGATTATTCAATTGAAGGTATAACTTAATTTTTGTTTTTTGCTAGGTTAATATTAATTGCATTTAATTTCACCTCATAATCTCATAATTTACCCTTACAATATAGTGTTATTTCAGATAATTTCAATTACATTATCATTAATATATATATTAATCGTCATTCGTATCATATTGCTATAATTTGGCATTATCGACCAAATTATTAAGATGAGTTATTGCTTCCTGGAAACAAGTTGCAACATGGCGACCTTCGCTATTGTAAATCTCTGCTTCACAAACAGCTCTTTTATTGATTAGTCTAATTGGTTTTGTTGTGACGCCCATCCATTGGGTACTGTCGAAATCGTCATCGTGGAAATAAATAACATGGTCCAAAGTCACCGACCAGTAAACGGCTTGTGCAGTTAAATCAACGTCGGGGGTTCTCAATGAACGGCATAATCGGGTCATAAACAACGATTCAGAAAGTACCGATAATCCGAAATATTGATATTTGTCATCGACATTGACTAATGGGTAGTGCATGTCACCTTCATCAATTCCCCATTTGGCATACCAAGACAATTTTCTTTCAGTTACGGGTAATTTTTCTTCTTCTTCGGTGCCTTCCAAAGTCAATAATTCCGGGATGATTTTATGGAAACACAAAACATCTACCCCTCTAGGATCCAACTCGATATCTTCGATCGGTCTTTTCTTGAACCAATCGTGGTATGGAGTTTGGAACCCAAATGGTTTTTGCGGAGCATCGTCGTCATCTTCGTCTACCTCTTTTCCTTCGGCTTTGGCCTTGGCCAACTCTTTTTGATAATTGTCATATTCGGCTTGAGCTTTTTTATTGGAATTTTTCTTAGTTAAACTTACTAAAGTAATATATTTCAATTTTCCATTTTGAAAACCTCTAACTTGTCGATTACAGAAATTTGATCCGTCGGATATTTTTTCCACTTGCCATTCGACGGGATATTTATTCGTTACTGGTTTGACAAAGTAGGCATGTACAGAATGAGGTTTGAAACCAGGTCTAGACGATTCCATGGCCGCCAATAAAGCTTGTCCACAAAGATTTCCCCCATATGAGCCTATGGCAATAGGTGCTGGTTTATTCAATGGTTTTTTACCCCGGTATTTACCAGCCTCGACTTCTACGAGGCCAAACTCTTCAGTAACATCAATGGGCACTCCATTCTGATACGGGGGTTCATCCACGCTCATGATTTGTAGTATAGTTAAAATCGAATATTTTTAGAAAATGGTCAAGTTGTTTAGTTTAAATATGATTAGATGAATCCTGCAATGGAAACCGATAAAATTGTGGTGCAATAATTTTTATTTTCTGGGGATCGGCGACTCGGTTCAATTTAACTGGTAGCGAGAGGGGACAATTGATTAGACTAAATCTGGACATTTGGAGTTAAGGCTACATTGTTCAAGCAATTACCCCTATGTAGGATACATATAGCAACCTTTTAGACAAGTTTTCTTTTCACCAGGTTTTCCCATTTTGGTTAATGGGATTTATCCATAAGCCATCCCCCTTTCTGGTTGTGATGTACCCTGATCACCTTGTTTCGTTTATTGTCTTCTCAAATCGAATTTCCATGTGAAGTAACCTAAGAAGAACAAAAAAATATTCGCAATCGTTGTAACTATTACCGATACGTTATTATGGATTTCTTGGTAAAGTATAAATTTAGATGGAAAACTTGACACAATTCGAAGTAATAGAAGCATAAAGTACAAAGATACTTACATATAGAGGAATATATGGTTTGGACCATACCATAATGTTATCAGGGTTATAGTTTAGTTGATTATACTGGTTATTATTATTCCTTGTGTAGAAATGCTTATGTGGTGATGTAGTTGATTGTCGTCGTGATATAATTGATGATATCATAGTATACCACAAATATGCGTACCTGTTCTTCAATTGGTCTGTTCTCAATACAACTATCTATTTTAAGGTTAGCCCCGACCCTTCAACTAAACTTTATTATCCATTAACAGTTATTAATCCACCGCAGGAGTACTCCTCACTTTTCGGGTAAATGTTCTGCACTCCTGTAATGCAACTCTAATTTCTCGTACGACACCACTATCCGAGGAAATCGAAAACAAGAATGGTTCTTGTTGTGGGGGAGCCAAGAAGTGGGTTTGCGAACCAATGTCCCCTGCTATGAAAATTGAGCTTGCTTCTTCCGGGCTGTAAAAAATTATCTCTTATCAATTTAGTCGCCAGCAATAGTGTTAAAAAATATAACCACAATATTACTAATTCATTTTATTTTGCAGAAACGGAAATCTATCATAAATTCCAACATTGCTACATCTCTTCAATAATATTATCGGATTTAGGTGTACCATGTGGAGTAGTTAACTTGTTTGGGGAGCATAATCAATTATCCGATCAATCATCCGATAAATCTATTCATAGTATTCAACGTTTATTATTGAGATCAACCGTCTATCAAACGGTATTCCGGTTTAGGATTGCAAATCTCAAAAGAAATGTAACTATAAGTGGAAATTCTATTGATAAATTGAACCTTTTATCATATCAATTGGTATATAGTTGATAATATCGGTGGAATTCGATCCCAATATTGATTTATGTGGAAGATATGGTTGACCATTGATCCTTTGTCACCATGCAATAAACAACTATAATTGGTTATATGATTTTATATGATTTTAAAAGATAGACAAATATGATATTGACTCTACAATTACCTCTATTTCTATTATATATTAAATAAGCACTATTTAAAACGTTTCTAATAAATATTAAAACATAAAATAATAATAATAAAATAATTTATATATTCTATGATTTAGTGAACCCCCAATTCTGATTTTAATCGTACTAGGAAATAAAAGCTGGGGTCAAATATCTATCCAATGTACTGGAATCTATCACGTACGGTGGCGAATGTCTTGTCATACGGGGAGGGTTTTTATTTTTGATGAGATACATCAGTTACAAATTAGTTTTGTATACTCATGCACCCAAACTTGCATTAATCGTAAATCATTTCGTGGTATTTAGCGTTCAAAACCTCTATAATTTTGCCACTTCCACATCCTTTCCCTTACCATACTTCTCGATACTTTCGAGATATTGTGGTTTGAAATGAACCAAGCCTTCTTGGACCACAGATGCCACCATTCTGCCATCCATGGTGAATACAGAACACTGACAAAGGACACGATCATTACTTAATCGGGAGAATCTATAATCCATGAACAACCAATCCAAGGGATCAAAGTCAGTATCATGGTAAAAGACCGCATGGTCCAAGGAAACTCGGAAAAAGTCCATAGTATCAAATTCATGACCAACAATTGGTAAACCCAATGCTTTTACTAAGGTACCCAAATAAAGACTATCGGACAAATAATTCAACATGGTGATTTTTGTTTTTAACTGATTTTTGGCTTTTTCTGAATCGTTAACTCGTACAAAGAACCCTAACTCGGCTCCACCTTGAGTATTCAAATCAATATTAAAAGTAGGTTCCAAAAATTCTCGAGGAATAACATTTTGAAGTAAATCATGGGTATGTTCAATATAATTCATATCATCAAGTTGATTTTTATATTTATAGAAAAAACTCTGTGGTTTCTTTTGGAGATGTAATTTTCGTTCTTGAGTCAAAAGATAACGATCTTTTTCAGAATTATTCTTCACAAATGAGACTTGGATGGTGTACACCAACTTGTTATTATGAGATTGGTATCCCATAGCTAATCGATTAGCATAATTCCTTCCATTAGAAATTTCCTGAATTTCCCATCTTATAGGACTTTCCATACTACCGGCTTTAACAAAATATGAGTGCATGGAGTGTGGAGACATTTGGGTATCAGGAATGGTTTCCCAGCATGCTAACACACCTTGCGAGATCAACTCACCACCAAAAGTACCTCTAGCGCCATCTCTAAATGGCTCCAACGGATATTTACCGAGGTAAATATGTTTGGGATCATCTTGTTTAATTAAACTAAATTTTTCTTCTATTTTGCAAATATCATCTTGTTCGTAAAGTTCTTTTAAAGACATGTTGTTAAATAAAGATTACTGGGGAACTACCATAATATTTATATTCGGAGTTGATGCACATTTGAATGATTGATTTCTTTTGATTTTCTTGTGATGTTTTTGGGGGTAACCGAGGAAAATCAAAATTTCTGGGGGAGCTTACCAATTGAACGATCTGGTTATTCTATGGGTGTAGATAGTATATACCCCTATCGTTTGCCTCTAGACAGTACATATCTATTTCAAAATCTACCTTTTCCTACCTTTACTATAGCTCTCTTGCTTACAATTGCTAGCCCCATCGGACATTTACGAGCTTGGCCTGTGATATTTACCCTCGGTCAACGCAGATCGGCGTCGGCATTAACTTTATAATAATGAAACGGTCAATTCATGCGCCTCACAGATACACGGTAGTGGTGAGCCCTACTTCATTCAACAATGAGTAACATTGTAGTGTGGTGTGTATATGGTGTGGTTTGGTGACCTTCTGTCAGATTGAATCTGTAATTGATTAGTATTGAAATGAATGGACTTGGATATTAATATAGCTGCACAATTGTAACCAAGGGTATCTCTTACGAAGGATGGATGAACGAAAATTGAAAGGTGGTGGTTGGCAAAATCTCCGCTGTATTCAGTAGATTTTTCTAGCCAGTGTAATTCATATCTCTACTTCAATTTTTGGTTATTTGCTAAATTAACTAACAGTCACCAGAGTTGTTTATTTTAATTTCTCCTTCAAAGATACCTGGGATAACTAAATCACAAGAGTAGCTAAAACTAACTCATGAGCTAAAATAGAAGAGTTCCTCTCCATAATTTGTGGGGATGAATTGATTCAAACGTACAAAGATCATTAGCCGCTTATGTAACTATGTAAAGATTAAATGCCATAACTGTTTAAAGATAAAACAAAAGGATAGTCTGGATTATCTACATTTTAGTATTTCTGTATATACACCTATATAGCCGGTAATTTGAGTATGGTTGAGAGATCTAATCTGATTTCAGCAGAGGATCTCAAAGAAATTGCAAAGAAAACATTGCAATGCACCTAGGTAACCTTGTTGGAGATTTAATACATCTGGATTGCCTATCAACTCCAAGTTAGAAGATTGGGGTTATTCAGAGATTGTTTAAGACTAAATTTAGGTAGTCGCTTCTTTATTGGCCAGAGACCACATTTGTATTTCAAATGTGTTGCTTTTTTCGCAACTAAAATAACTTACTATCTTTCAAGGTGAATTTAGATTAAAAAATATATATTAATTGGTTAGGAGGTAGGAAAGGGTAGAATTCTATGGTCATTGTCTTATAGAGGTACAACTTTTACAGTCTTGTATTCTATGGTAATGTCTTATGGTCTTAACCCTGTTTCTTATATTTTATATGAATTCGATTCAAAATTTTAGGAAAATCATAACCACAACAACTCTAAGAGGTCAGCTTTCTACAATCGATACAATGTATTTCATTAAATTATCATTATGTATTAATTATTATTATGTATTAATCATTAACCGTATATATTATGTTAACGTCCCAAACCTATATCTATAAAAATCCCTAATATCAAATTAGTGGTAATATAATATCAAATTATAATATTTGTACTTCGCCAAGTACTAATCACTTCACTCACTTCCACTACAATTTTGCTTTTAATTCGGCCTTCCCATGGAATAAAACCAAACCTTCTTGAACAATCGAAGCAAAAAGTTTCCCATTTTGATCATAATAACCTGCTTGAATGAAAACCCGGTTATTGCAAAATCTAGGGGTTTTAAAGTTAACAAAAGTCCAATTGGTAGGATCGAATTTGTCATCATGAAAATAAATAGAATGATCCAAGGAAACTGAAAGAAAGTGATCGTTCCTGGCGCCGGTAGCACCTATTGGAAATTCATTCTGTAAAGGTAATTGTAAAATACGCGATACACTAGTTAAAAAAATCGAATCGGAAATGATTCCAAAACCAGGATACTTATACTTCTTTGATTTCCTATCATCGACCTTAATCCAAAAATTTAAATCACGTTCCCCAGCAGTCTTTTTGTGTTCATCCATATTTAAATTAGCATCAACAAAATTAGGGGGGAATTTATGAGAAAGATTTTTCCCAAAATCGAAATCTGATCGAGTGGGAATTTCGTTTAAGTTATATTTGTAAAAGTCTGAATTGACAGGTAATTGATATTCAAATGGTATTTGATTGCCGCCATTTTTATAATCTTTTTTAGTTTTATCGATCGAGTTTTTGGTGGTAAAACTAATCATAACAATGTATTTTAATTCATCATTTTGTAACACTCTGATCAATCTATTGGCAAAGAATTTACCACTAGACAATTTTTCAACTTGGTAACTACAAACAATATCATCGCAACCGGCCTTAACGAAATATGAATGTAAAGAATGTGGCACAAATGATTTATCAACAGTTTCTTGGGCAACTAAGATGGCCTGAGCACATAAATTTCCTCCAAATACCCCTCTTGAGTTTTCACTTGGTTTAGATAATGGTTTAGTGCCAATGAATTTATCATTGCCTTGGGACTTAATTGAGAATTGACTTTCTAATTTTGGTGTGGAACCAATTGGTAAGATAGTAGTCATGATCTCAGAATATGCTTAAACAAATCTACAAAAAAAAACTACATAAACAATGCATTATATACAAACGCCCTCCCAACAATATTATTCCACGCTAGATAGGATTTAAATTTAGCACGCCGCCTACAAAAATAAAATAGTTGGACCGTTGAACAATCTGTCAAATATGCTGAGTAAAAACCCACACCGCAGTATGATTTTACTCCTCTTCCAAGGAGGGGATCTCACGTGCAGGACTTTGGGATTTATACGATGAGCCAGGGAGGAGAAGAGGGGGGAATGGGAAAGGATAGTAGAAGCGATGAGAAGGGTGTAACCAAACTTTGTTGGAGTTGAATAGTTTTGCTAGATTGCACCAAACATAACTGATATCAAGCATATTCATAACAACGCGGTTGGTATTATCATCAGCATGTTCATATACTTCATCACCATATAATTTCTTTTTCCTCGGTTAGCTAATAAATTCATAGCCAAATGTAAGATTGCCAAAATGGTTGCAAAATGTCCCGGAAGAGTAGGAGGAGAAGTTGAGGTAAACAGAGGGGACGAAAAGTGAAGTTTAGTTTGTTGGTGAATGTTGAATCCTATGCATAATGTTTATACATTGACCTAACCTGGTGGTTGTTTACATGTAGAGCTTACCTCAGTATACCCAGATGGGTATTGGTTTGACTTGTGATTTTAGAACGAAAGAGCTCACCGCGGTTATGTCTACGGAACAATTTTTAACGGAAGTTACACAAAGGTATTGTTGAGCTGGCGTCTAAACCCTGATGAGGAAAAAGTTAATTACTGCGGTTGACTCATATTTGACCAGTGCGGCGGGAAGTATTAGCGAGGCGTGAGATTGGTTTCCACGGTTTCTACCAGAATGTAAGACTGGCGGTTTTTTGATCTAAAAATAGTGATATTGATCGTGTCTTTTCGTTGAGTACTAATGTACGTAATGGTAGTTCGGAAAAACACGTAGGACTAATTTAAATACTTGTGGTGACAACCATTGCGTTCATCTTTTTCATTGGAGCTTTTCTTCGCATGCATATTAAATCCTTCGATTTATGTCTCAGTCATGTAAGACCGGGGGGGTTTAAAAATGGGATTGTCAATTAAGAATTATGCTTGGTATTCTATTGCGTTTTCAAATTATTTATATCTATAGAGTATACATTTCGTCGTCTGTTAATTTTTGTTTCCAATGTAATCAATACTATCGGGAGTGATTTTTTTTTTCCTTATTTCACAATTTAACGGTATCAGGGATCCCTTTAATCATATAGGTCAACCCTTCCTGAATCACTGTAGCTACGCATTTCTTATGTTCATTAAACAAATGTCCTCTTACTAAAGTACGATTATTCGATAATCTTTTAACTTGATAGTTGAAACATAACCATTCTTTTACTATATCGAATGAATTTTCGCCTTGCAAATTGTCTAGGTGGAAATAAATATGATGATCTAGAGACATTGCCGAGTAATGGAACAATTGAATGGCGTTTAATGAGTGAATCATAATTTGTTTGGCATCTTTAGAACGGTCATATTCTAAGAATGGGTGGTTTTCCGTAGGATTCCAGGGGATATGCAAAACTCTCGCCAAAGTAGTCAATAATGCCGAATCAGAAAGATTAGCTAACCCTATTATATTAAACATGGGATCAGTAAACGATTTTTGATATTTTGGTGGGATGATTTCGCTGGGTCCAGAATCCATTAATTGGATAATGGCAGTTCCGTCTCCATTTTCACTATCGCTTACCTTTACCAAGGACTGTTCTATATGTTCAGATACCTCTTGACGAGCATTTTCATACTTGGGGTCGATAATGTTATTAGTGCCGGACCATACAGTGATCCAGCGTTCGGCGGGAGGTATGGAATTTTCCTGGGGGCATAGGTTATAATCGACAAATTCATTGGAGTAAGCATTACGGACATAATCGGTATGGTAAGTACGATGCAACATGTTTGGATCCGGATATTTATACGCCAAATCGGGTATTTCTGGGGAAATTGTGGGGCCAGATGAGTCACCGTCACCAATACTTTGTCGTCTCAACGTACATAAGGCAGTTGATATAACCTTACCCTTTTGTAGCACTTTGATATCACGTTGTTTTAAAATATGATCATCATAGGAGTTATTTACTTCATATTCCATGGGAATTTTTGCGTTACCGGCTTTAACGAAATATAAATGAAATGCTTCCGGAATAAAAACCTCGTCACCAATTCGGGTAGATTCTATGGCTACCAATAATGTTTGAGCAATTGTATTACCACCATAAACCCCTCGGGCCATTCGCATGGGTAACCGTAAAGGATAAACCCCTTTCCAGGTATTCTCACCTGTCTTTTCCACTCTAAAAGCTTCTTCTAAATCTTCGATATGTCCAGACATAATGAAGATAGATATTACTGGTGAATGATAATATATATAGGAATTGTTTATCAAGATCACAAGGAAAATAAATTTTTCTCAAAACGTAAATAATCCCCACAAAATCGGCATAAAGATTAGACCGATCTCAGAAAATAGTAATTTACAACAAATAATAATATCATTTAGCCGAAATTTTAATTAGATGTTGAATATTGTTAACTCTGTTTGTATCATTGATTTTATAGACATAGATCTAGTTTTATTAAGGTATCATACAAGCTAGGAGGTTGGTTTAGTTCGTTTTTGTTTCTGAGAATCCCAGTGTGATTTATTCAAACTCTATACTCTTTGTAAAGCTTTTTATAGTTATATCACTTGCTATTTACGCAATTCCCTTGCAAATACCTCATGTTGTTCATCTTCTTAAACTTGATGGTTTTCATCTTACGAAAATACAGATGCATACTGTACCAAACGTACAGATTGACATAATAATATTAGTTGAAGAGACTAAGCGGAGAATAAACCAGAGAAAAAGTGACTCGTGTAATTGTGAAATATATTTTGTTGTTACTTCTTTTGTAAAAACTTATACTTGGTATACAGTAATGAATGGGGGTAATAATTTCGAATTCATGTCGCACCAATACTCCCAAAGTTTTTATTTCATTTGAATTGAATGGATTATAATTGGATAAATAATGATAGAATGTGGAGTATTCATATAATTGTTTTAATTTTACTTTAGTATATGTTAATCAATCCCACTTTGATCAGTTGAAGTTGTGTTCAAATTAAAAATTTGGTTATTTGCAGCCTTGCGACATGATTTGATGTCGCACAGATATGTCTAGAGAATTTTATAATCAGATGGAGGCATACTCTATATGAAGAAACACCCTATAATACATGTATACAAGTACAAATCTGACTTGTTAGACCTAAAAAGTTGGTTCTATGACTTTGAAACTAAAGATCAGCGTTTCCGAGGAGTTCAAAAGGTTAAAGCCTTACTAAGTAGAGGTAAACTACCTCATACAATCGAAATAACATCTCTATTAACTTCAATAGTCTTGTTGGATGAAAAAAATGATACTGACACAAACATTTTGAAATTAAGTTATTCAATGGCCATTATTAGATTTGTTAATGGGTTATTAGATAATTTCCAGCAATCCAATTATGCTATACCATTATATCAATTAGCCAAAAGTTTGAATTTACCTAGTTTCTTTGTTGAATTAAGACATATGAGTACTCATGAATCGTTGCCGGAATTACCCATTTGTAGGATTGCTTGTAAACGAGCTTTGAATTGGTTGTATGATAATTATTGGTCGTGCTTGGATGAGGAAGAGGATGAAGACGAAGATGAAGAAGAGGAAGAGCAGAAATTGACTGATGATCAAAAATTACAAATAGATGATTTACAAACGAAAATTTCACCTATAGCTTCTGATCTCAAAAACTATAAGAAAATCCGGAAATCAAATTTAAATTTAATTTATAAATTTGGTGATGATTCAAATATTGGCAGATTATACTGGAAATATATGAAGAGTTTAAAGAAAAATCCCGGTGATATTATTATAAATGTTTTAATTTATCATAATTTTCTTATATACAACCAAGAATCAAAAGTTCCCAATAAATTTAATGAAAAACTATTGACAATTTACAAACCGTTACTAGATGAATTTGGTCAGCAGTTTAAAATAGAGTTGTTTAACAAAATAGTATCTAGTATTGGCAACTTCTATACTCACAATTACAATATTATTGATCGTAAATTGAATTGGAAAATATCCCATCAATTTGAAATTATACAATTGGTAAATTGGCTACAGTTTTTGATTGTCGATGTGCTAAATGACTCCACGTCAAGAAGCCAACTACTAGAAGATCTCGTCAACCAGTTGAAATCGATACTGGAATTAATCCCTCCCAACCACTACACAACATTTGATGAATTAATAAAATTGTTAGACAATTTACTAACAAGTTTAGATTCAAAAAACTTGAAAAATAAAATTAATCTCAAAACTAAAACACTAATAGAAACTTGGTTGACCTCCTTAAAATCATCGGTCCTGATTAAAAAGTCGTTTGATGTGCCAAGTCTAGATGAATTATTGGGTGAACCGGAAACTCCTCAAGAAAATACACCAGAACCTCCCACCAAACGACTAAAAGTGGTCAAATCATACCTCTTTGAGGAGATACCCAATTGGAAGCCTACTCCGTTTGGCCAATCTATATAATCTATTTATATAATACAATCACCAGCTCCGCTTGATAAGTAATATACAGGACGATTGTGGATCATGAATATTTGTGAATCTGCAACCGCCAACCACTTGTTAGTAAGATCACTAAACCCACACGTTTTAACAAAGGTAGGCCTATATTAAACATTGCGATTACATAGTACTACTTTGTTTGATTGATCTATTTGTTTTTACAAACAAACTTCATAAAAAAGTTTTGCCTTATCTCAATAGCTGGCATATTGAACAGGCAAACTAGACAGATTCAAATGATAATATGAGCCCACAATGGATGCCTCAGAATATACAAAAGAGAATATTGCTATATGTGCTACAACAACTATCGTTATTTTCCGAAATTGAGTTACCAAATCTACAAGAAGTTAGTTTGAACAATATAATTTTAAATAATATATCGTTTGATCCGGAAAAAGTTAAGAAAACATTAGGTTTCAATTTACGATATGGACAAGTGGGCCGACTAGAATTGAATCCGGTTTCAAATGGTGTGATTATAGGTAGCGGCGGAGTCAATATTGACGCTAAAGATATAGAAATGGTCATATCACCCGATATTGACATTGAAGAAGACATGATCAGCAGCGCTCTGTTTCTGTTAGCACAATCTACTGCTGAATTTGCTAATACTATGATGAGTGATATAATGGATGATTCTGATGAGTTAGATGAACCTGATTTAAGTAATGAAAAAAGACCTCGGAGTAATTCGAGCTCTTCTTCTTCTTCTGGTCCCCAAAAGACATCTACACTAAGTTCAATGATGGCCAAAGCGGTGGAAATGGCTTTGGCAAGATTAAGAGTCAGGTTGGAGAATCTTAGGATTAAAATCGTCTCTGAACACATTGACATGGAACTAATCATAGATGAATTGATATTTAGTACTCAAAATGGAGTGAGGAAAGTGGTTTCAAGCGGTATCAGGTTGAATTGCTTACGACCCGATGTCAATCCAGGTACATTTCCTAAAGAGGATGAACTGACTGATGGAGAAGATTCTGAAATCCTGGAAACAAGCGAAATCTTATCAGAAAGTACACTTTTCAGTCATGAGGAAGCTAGTTCGATTTATATGAGTGCGATTGATGAATCTTTTGATTTGCAAGACAAAATTAAAGAAGAGCGTAATAAAAGTAAGGACACCGCCCAGACTCAAAATCCAATTACTATATTTCATATCAATTCTTTTCAAATGGAATTTGAAGGTTTAAGTTCAACGTCGAATTTAAACATTAGCGTTGACGCTGTCAAGATTGCATTGGCGCCTTTGACTGATTCGGTTTCTTCTATTTTGAATGCTATCAATAGAGATCTCAAACTTGCTGATTATAAAAGAAGGAAGCAGCAATTCTCAAAGAATACAAAAGTTTCAAGATTCCCCCAATACTCGAACTATGATGATATAATTGAGGAGGATGGAGATATTGAAGATGACAAGGAAGAAGAGGAGCAAGAGTCGCCACTATTCAACAGAATTCATATCAATAATATTACATTAAACACTACATCTGCATTGTTGAGTAATGGTGATTTTGCAACTTCAGACACGATCAACATTTGTTTGAACAATCTTAATATCAAACAAAAATCCCAAGGTTACATATTTGGTGGAATAGAAAAGTTGGATTTTATGAAAGATGAAACTGAAATATTCACATTTTTGAATAAATCTGCTGATGGAACCCTGTTAGATGAGCTGGAATCATCGATGATGTCAAGCGTGAACGCGTCCAAAAAGTTAATCCGACCAAAGGCTGATATTAGATTTGAGGTTATTGAAAATGATAGCAAGACAAGAGAAATCGTTATATTGCTTTCTAAGGAAGCCACTTTCCTGTTGAACTCGACAAACCTTGGCATTTTGCTGTCTCTTGTTGGTGATTTATTGGATATACACACAAGCTTTGAGGTGTTGCAATCGACAATTGCTCTATCCAATGCAGAAAAGGTAGAGAAACGAAATAAAGTCCCTAACACAACTCTCCAGTTTGTTCTACAAACTTCCAATGTGATTGTTGAATTGTTTTCACCGAATGAAATGATGGCCAAAGTCTTCATTCATCCCATACATTTTGATCTATTGCAAAAGAAGTGTATTATTTCCAAAGTCAGTTTATACAAACCAAATTCGTCATTCGAAGAAATTTTAGGTCATTTATCCAACATTGAAATCAACACAACGAGATCCGAATTCAAAGCATTCGTTAATAGACTGAATGACGTAAACTCATTGCCAGGAGAAATGAAGATGAGTTCTACTTCTGACATTTGTATTGAAGAAGTATTTTTGGAAGCTTCGGCTAGTACCTACCAATTGTTGATTGACCAACTTTCGGAATTTCTTAATTCCATTACCAAGGGGAAAAAGGTTGTAACTACACCTACTCTACCTAAAAGAGTTCAAATTAGTAAACTGGAACCACTCATTCATTCAATTTACCTGGCAAACCACAGGAGAGGTATTGGCGTCAGTAGTATTCATAATTCTGCGTTTAACGCACCTAAATTGAATATTGCATCAGTCAGAATCAATATAAAAAAGGTTTCGGTGAATATCAATAAAATTGGACCATTTTTTGACTGCTTTAGATTCACTTTCTCCGATATATTGTTTTACCAATTGAAAAATGATATGCAAGGTAGTATTTCAACTTTACATGGTTCACGCTTTGTTAATAATAAGAGGGTGGATGATTTGATACGAGATTATAATGATTATAATACCAAGTTCCCCTTAGTATTCATTCATTGTAAGAATAATGATACGGTCAAAAGTGTTAATATTACATTGAGAAATCTATTGGTTGAATATCACACAAAATGGTTGGATATCCTTAATCTGGACCGTAATTCATCTGTAACGGTGAAGGACAATAAAGCGAACTCTGCTAATAGCAAGGATGGCCAAACTTCGAATTTCGACATACGAATCAGTTTAATTGATTGTGTTGCTGCTGTTAACCCGTTAAGATTGAAATCAAAATTGGTTCTAATTGTTGAAAAAGGTACAGCAGATTTGACATTTGGTGAATATCAATTTTACGTGAAGAGTTCTTTGAGAAATATCTCAATATTGTTAATTGATGATATTTCTAGTTTACCTTCTATCAAAAATAGTGTAAATGGGAATCTCGATTCGACTACGTATTCGTCTGCTTTTGAATATTATATATCAAGAGGATATATCAGCATAGGTAACATAAATGTTACCCATATTGGCGTCACCTTTAATACAAAAATTGATCAATTAATAGAGAGAAACAAGAAATTAGGCTTAAGTGATAGTGTATCACTTATAGATATAAAGATCAATTCTGATGAACATCAAATTGACGTCTGCGCAGATTCTGCTCATGCGTTATTGCAGCTTGCAACTGATATGAAATTACCTCTCAATTTCACTGCTGCGGATAGGGGAAAGGTTGAAATAGATGGAGAAGTAAATTTGTTGGATGATATTAATCAATTTGAATTTGCATTAGATGACTCTTCTGGTCAAGTAGTTACTGTACTGAAGGAAATACCAATGGAAGAGGCCTATTTTAAAAATATACCTCAAGATGCAAGAGACACATTTGAAAATATGAACGAATCTGTTTCCACGATCGATGGAAATGCATCTTCATTCTCATTTGAAGAAGATCACTTTGTTGGTACAAGCAAGAAAGGCAATGACAAAATCGTACCTGTGACATTCAATTTGAATCTTAATAAAACCAAGATCTACTTATATGATGGTTACGATTGGAAGGAAACTCGTAAAGCAATAAAGGGTGCTGTCAAAAGAGTTGAAACTGAGGCTAGCAAACGAAAGCAGGAACCACCAGAAGTTCTGTTGGATGATTCTGATGGGTCACCCATCGAGGAATCTTTGTTTGATTCAATACACCTCTCTATGCCAGCAGGGGCTGAAATAGAACAATTTACCGATTCGATCAACAAGGTGGTTCAGAATAATAGATTTGATAATAATACTACCAATAAGGCTCAGATAAATTCGGGTCAAGGAAAGAACTACAAAAACTTGAAATTGAAAAGGTCAATGTCTCATAAAGTGTTGATAGATTTGAGAAGTATTGAAGTTTCACTTACAGTATTTACTTCTCGAGATCCTAGAACTGAGTATACTGAAGAAGGGGCAAAATCAGAATTGATAAATGCCATTGATTTAAGATTGGATACAATAACGGTGTACGATAACATCCCAACATCCACTTGGAATAAATTTTTGACTTACATGAACATAATGGGAGAACGGGAAATCGGAACAAGCATGCTAAAGGCATCAATCATCAACGTACGTCCATACCCGACGATAGTGTCAACAGAAGCAATCGTCAAGGTATCAATATTGCCCATAAGATTGCACATTGATCAAGATACACTTGAGTTTATGTCAAGATTTTTTGAGTTCAATGACTCTCGATTTATGTTACCACCAGATGAGGATACATATTTCCAGAACTTTGAAATCAGTTCGATTAAAATGAAGATTGACTACAAACCAAAAACTGTTGATTACGTAGGTATGAGTTCAGGTAGATTTGGAGAATTTGTAAATTTATTTACACTTGATGGTTCAGTGTTGTCATTAGCGAAAGTGAAAACTTATGGTATTCTTGGTGTATCTAATTTAGGTCTGAAACTAGGCTCTATATGGGGTCCGCAGATCCAACAAACTCAAATTGCAAGTTTGATTGCTGGTTTATCTCCATTCCGCTCTATCGTGAATATTGGAGGTGGTGTGAAGGACTTGGTTGCTATACCATTTCAAGAATATAAGAAGGATGGTAGGCTTTTGAGTAGTATTGGAAAGGGGACAAAATCGTTTGCAAGAACAACGGGATTTGAGATTTTAAATTTGGGAGCTAAATTAGCCTCAGGAGCACAAGTCTTATTGGAACAAGGAGAAGAGAAATTGGGTGGAGAAGGACAAGCGGTGAGGCAGAATATTCATACTAAAAAGTCAAATCTGTCTAGCCGCAAAACTAAAACCCATGATCCTGCTGAATTTTTAGATTTCCATAAGATTGAAAATCCAACGAAGACATCCAAAAGCTTAATGGAATCGCTGCAAATGTTGAATCAAAGTATCAAATTAGAGAATGACACATTTGGTGGCAGTAAACAATATTCATACGTTGATATCGATGATAATTTAGATGGGGAAATCGATGAAGAAGACGAAAGAACATTTTTGAATCAATCGATTTTATTATTGGATTCTGTTACTGGATCTAGACGTCAAAAGAAAGTTAAAATAGATGAAGATTTTGATGGCGATGACGATGATGATGATGAATTTGTCGGTCTAAATACAGCTGAACAAGAAAAATTGATTAGTTTATACTCTAATCAACCGGAATCCATTGAGGAAGGTATCAGATTGGCATATAAATCAATGGGTAGAAATCTAACTTCAACCAAGAAGATTATTCTCAAATTGAAAGATGATGTGAATGATGCGGAAACATTCCAAGAGGCAATGATTACTGTCCTCAAATCATCTCCTATAGTGTTAATTCGACCTTTAATTGGTACTACTGAGGCTGTATCCAAGACGCTAATGGGTATTTCTAATGAAATCGACCCTACAAGGATTCTTGAATCCAAAGATAAATACAGATATGACAACAATAATGGGAATTAAAGCTGTTTGTATTTGATTAATTAGCTAACATATAAATACATGTCTAAAATATACTGGAGTTTAATAGGAACATTTGAATTTAATTGTAAGTTCTCCATCTCTCAAACATTTTGGCTATAGTTAACGAGAGCGCATCGGAAATTTGAACTTTCAGATCAATTGGTATAACAGTTAATGGAAGATCTGGGTGGTCACACGGCTAGTGTTGATAGAAGGGTTGTGTTACCAGTTGTGTTTACGAGTAGTGGACCAGAAGTGCTAATTTACAATGTTGAGGATGTAAAGAGATTACGAAATGAATATAACATACTTGGGGTATTGATCGGAACCCTAGCACAATATCCACAACAGAATGTATTCTTATCGGTGCCATTGAGGTTATCTATCTGGGAAGTTATCTGGTTAATTGAATCGAACGCTGGTGTTTTGGTTGATTACAAGAATTATCGAAAAAGCTTAACAAACAATTCAAAGGCATTGGCAGAATCAGAGAAAAATCCAAATTTCATAGTCACTGCTAATGAGACAGCAAATCATGATATGGAGATAGTATCAGACCATAGAATTGACATGATTCGCTATATCAGCCAACATTTACAATATTCTAAATCAACTATAAACGAAATGGTGAAATTTTATCATAATTACAAATTTCTCAAGAATCAGGGGTTTTTCATTAGCCCTGGTTTGAAATTTGGCGGAGAGTTGGTAATATATCCAGATGATCCTTTGAAATATCATTCTTATGCAATCGTCAAGTTTAATCTTTTCAACGTTAATGATTTAATTGTAGGAGGAAGATTGGCATCTGGAGTCAAAAAGACCATACTTTTATTAGAGGATAAAGACGTCGAAACTTCAGATGATTTACATGTAAACGACGAATATATAAGCCTATTGTATGATCAAGAGAATAAATTAGCATTCTCCATAGAATGGGCTGGGTTTGGTTAAATAAACATGTATATATGAACATTTTAAATCGTCCTATTTATACTACCTAAGCGGAAAACAATTTTGAAACAAGTTCTTTGATCTGATTACTAGAATCTTGAATACTGGAGATTATGTTATCAAAAGTGATAGACATTTGACAGTGGCTTTCTTGGTTTCCGAATAAATTTTCAAGTTCCATTGTGTCATCATTGTCTTCGAAGAATACATTTGCACCTTTAGGAAGCTTCTCATCAACATCATCACTAATAATAGTCCCGTTAGCAGCTTTAACATGTCTATTGTAGTAATGAGCTGGTTTTTTATCTTTAAAGGTAGATAATGTGTAGTTGGTGTCAATTTTTGCGGTACCATGATTACCTTCAGATGCTAATACATATCGTGAGGTACCATTTTGGAATGCAGAACTCTTAAGAACCATTTCATCTATGTTTTTAGTAACTTTTAATTTACGTCCTGCAACTAGCAGTACATCATAGACAATCTTGAAATCTTTTGCACCTATTGTCTTTTCATGTTCTACCAAATGGAAAATAAATGGATATGTAGCTGTACTGGACACTTCGTGTACCTTTTTATCATCTTCAATAACTGTGAAAGACTTGTGTGAAATACCAGTATGAACAACATTTTGATCCGCACCATACCTTCCATAAGATTGAACATTATTAATACTTGCTGAAGTATTGGTATGAATGGTAGATTTGTAGGTCTTTCCATTCTTAAGTTTGAAAGCAAGATCACTTACTAGCGAACTGTCGAATTGAGCATTTATTACTTGGTGAATGGAACCAGTATATGGTGGAGAAACTGCGACAATATTAGAAGATTGAGATGAGTCGGTATCAATGATATAACCACTCACAGATTCGACTTCCCCATTTTCATAAGTCAATAAATTGGCACTAGAAATCCAATTTTCACCGATGTCTTTATCCTCATCACCAGTCTCTCCGAGACCGTTACTAATTTCAATTTCTAAATGTCTGTACTCAAGAGCTTGAGATTCCCATAATACTGGTAACAATCCAGTGATATCAAGTTCCAATGCACGGATGTCAAAAGCATTATTGGAAACGACCGACGACCAAAGAGCTGGGGAAATACCACCAGTGTAGATTATTGGTTCTGGTGTTTGTGTGAGAATTTTTTCTCCGTTGAAGTAGACATTGACAATTCTAACAGGTCCATGGCCTGGCAAAGGTCTATTTGCAAACTTATTTTTATATTTGTCCAAGACGTTACCATACCAGAATTCTTCTTGGGCATTACCTGATGTAAATATAGACAATCTTAATCTTGATGTATTAGTAGATACTTTAGGTAATTCAACTTCCATTTTATCTGATGGTAAATAAGCTAAGGGTGGGATTTTTGGGTCGGATTTCTTAATCAATGGATAAACTTTATCGGCCGGTTTAATGGGTACTAAAAGTGGGTTGTCGGTATCTTGAGATTCGAAGTCTTCACCACCGACAGTTTCGTCATCAGCATTATAGAAATCAGCAACTAATTGCACTTTGAATTCACCAGTTAGTCTTTTATTTAAAAGATTATCTAATTGAAACAAGATATTATTATTTTCCTTGAATAAGCTCAAGTATGGAGTAACATCCTTTTTTGCTGTTGCGAATACATCACCATTACCTGGTTCAATCGTAGATGTTCTCCAAATTTGTACTCCGCCAATAAAAATATTAACCAATCTGTCATATTGTACACCGCCAACTTCAGTTTTTAAAGTTAAAACCACTTTATTGAAATCAGTTTTTGGAGGAGAATACTCTTGAAATGATGGTTTACCCCAAGAATTTCCAAATGTTTCATTAATTAACGTAGTTTGATGTACTGATTTTCCATAGGAATGGCTGGGGATATCAGGATATCCGACACTAATAATTTCACGAGGAGTATCATTTTTGGAAGTAACAAAAATATCGCCAGTGTCAACAATTTTGTTGAGAGCCATGTATTCACCAACATTTCTACAACTTGAAGGCCATTGAAACGGAAATTCACCAGAAAAAGCAGTATACGAGAAGTATGTAACTAACAAAAGTGCAATAATTTGATAAACTTTGAGTTTCCTCCGACCGACGTATTCATTGTAAGGTTTGCAATTAGTTTCAGCTCTCTCCTTCTCTTGAAAAGTCGACTTTTCATCTAGCAATGGTACATTGCTATCAGTTTGTTCTGACCAATGTTCGACCATTGAGATGTCTGGGACCCTGGGAGGTCCAAATTTAAGCATATTCCAGATACTAGAATCTCTTGCAAACAGTTTCATCTTATATCAAAGCAACCTACACTAGAACTACCTAAAGTTGCAACTTTCAACTCCTTATTCTCGTTTCATACACAGTTTTCTATATACAGGATA
>JAXQKE010000323.1:0-23370 GCA_037042355.1 Candida sp. Y128-05E | reverse complement strand
ATCTTATCCCTTGTCTTCAATTCTTACAATCAATATATAACTAGATTTAACTAACATTATGAGCGATGCGAATAATGGATGTAGAATAAGAAGAGCATTATGAGCGAAGCGAATAATGTGATGAAGAGTAAGCATATACAAGAACACACGAGCAATGTCAGTAATGCAATCATAAAAATTACAACCGTGATCAAGATCCGCGCCGGTAAAAAGGACACTTGTAATCGGACGACACTTGATCTTTGTATCAACGTTTTCTCCATTTGAATCAAAGATCTTGATAATTTCGATATATAAACCGACTCTTAAGGTATCTTATCTGTTTATAAGACACGCTCGTATCAGTATATATAATTCATTATCTAATTTTAGTTTGGGTGCAAAATTGGGGGACATTTCGAAGGCAAATTGAAGTAACAACTCAAACCAATTTAAACTCATACGATATTACCGAGAAATTTTCATCTAGAGAGAGAACAAACGAAGATGGGACTAAGCAGAATAAACAAGAAACACTTGTCATTATAGAGATCAAATATGATTGTATAGAGAGAGATTCCGGTTTATTAATGTACAATTCCAGTTGCTAGCATAGGTACATAAAAAATAACGCAATTAAAAATATAATGTACGCTCTCGGTTGAACTTGATTTTAAATAACTGGTTTAATACAAGGACTACAGATCAAAATGGATTGACTTTAATTTAAACTAAAAGATATTAGTAAACGTCAGCTAGGAGACACGGATGATAATGAATTGAACGAAACAATCGTATTTAACTTTGTAGTAAATTACATTGACTTTTACTCGAAATCTCCCAAAAAAAAAAGGATTACTTCTTAATATCTTCATATCTTCGCCACTTCATCTCTTCATTTCTTCAATCATATATAATTCAGTATACCATGAATCCCCATAGCTTCCTTCTTTCTTCCCTTATCTAACAGTTCACGTGATGTTAGGGTTACTGACCTAGTTAATGCAGTCTTATTTTCTGATTTCAGTCACATGACCACATTACCAAATTGAGACGCACAGAGTATATGAAAATTTTCAACCATTAAACATATCGAAAGATTCCTTCTAGTTAATCATATTAAGTAAAAATGGTATGTAGTAGTGGAAGATAGCATATATATCAGATGTGGATTGAATAGGGTGATTCAAAAATCAATAATTAAATCATCAAATAAGTAAATGTGGATGTGGAGTCAGGAAATGAATATAATAATGAATCCTAAGTTGGACTATGATATAGCTTTTAGACTATATCACAGTGAAATTGATTGGATATTCTTAATAATTAGTACTAGTATGAAATGGTTTAGTTTCAAGTCGATATGAATGAATTTGAATTCAAGAATTCAGTGTTTGTGGAAGACTAGGTACTGGAATAGTACTGATTCTAGAGTGCAACTTTTCAGCCACTATTATCTAGAATCAAATGGTGTTCAAAACATTGATTATCCGAGTGGATACTTTCTTATAAGTTTAATGATTTAGAAACATGATACCGTTCAAGGTTATAAGTGGATTACTTTTCCATCACATTCACCCATCCTTTAATTTACTTTGGATTATATTTTCTACGCACAATACTAACATCTTTAGGCTGCTGTTAAAACTTACGAATTAAGAACCAAATCTAAGGCTCAATTAGAAACACAATTGTTTGAATTAAAACAAGAATTAGCTAACTTGAAAGTTCAAAAAATCCAAAAAGCTTCTTTACCAAGAATCCACACTGTTAGAAAAAACATTGCCAGAGTCTTAACCATCATTAACTCCGTCCAAAGAGAAAATGTCAGAGCTTTCTACGCTGGTAAAAAATACCAACCAAAAGACTTAAGAGCCAAGAAAACCAGAGCTATTAGAAGAAGATTAACCAAATTTGAAGCTACCCAAACTACCGACAAAGCCAGAAAAGCTAAAATTGCTTTCCCACAAAGAAAATTCGCCATTAAAGCTTAGGTTTTAGGTGTAGGAAAAAAATAGGTTGTGTATATTTAATCAATGATTTAATAATAGATTATATATCTAGAATTTTCAGAAACAAAATTCAATTGTAATCAGTTTCACCGTGTAATTTTTATCATTCTAGGTTATATAAATGTTTCATTTATTTCCTATATTCTTATACATCTTCCATTTTTACATCTTCATCTTTGTCAACATCCATGGCAGCTTGGGCTTCAGCTCGTTTGCTAAGCTTGAAATCTTTGATTCTCTCCAACATATCTAAATCTGGAGTCACATCCTCAATCTTTAATGGCATTCTATTAAACGGATCGGTAGCATCACTCAACAAGTGGGCACGAATTGTTGATCGATCAATGGTAATCTTCGACCCTGGTAAGGTCACTGGATCTTCCATCAATGTAAACATTAATGGATCCAAGAATTCATCAGGAATCTCACCCAATTCTAATTCTTCATCTTCATCTAATTGCCTTTGCGTATCAGCTTCTTCAGCAAATTTAATAAATTTATCAATAGACCTGGCATCGACATAGTTACGTGATAAAATCTCTTTGGCCTTTTGGAAATAACTTAATGCAAATGATCTACCGTCTCGACTAACAGCTATGGTGAATTTTGGCTGGCCTGACAAATTGATGTAGATATTACACAATGATTTCAATGTTTCCCGTGGATTGAATCCATAGGTCTCAGGATTTTCAACTTTCAAATTGGATGCTTTAGGCCCAACCATTACTGACAAATTGTAATCCAACATACTAGCTAATCTATCGGCAATTTCAGGTAATATAAATGCTTGGGGTACTTCTTTTGTGAAAAGATTAAACAATTGCATCGTTTTATTCGATAATTGCATATATGATTTCGTGGTTCTTTCCGATGATTCTAATTTTCCAGCTAATTCTTCATCAGTACCATATTCTTCTTCGTTTGCTGGTTGTCCCATTGCTCGAGCACGCTTCTCCTTTTGATAATTATGAATTTTATTCAACTCGGTGAAAGTTTCATCTAACAAATAAGTAGTATCATTTAACATACGTGCAACAAATCTAATGAAAAATTCAACATTATTCGTCGAATAATTCTCCAATTGTTTCCTATATTCGAGATTCTTCCACAATTCCTCTAAAATATTTGAAATATAAAATCTGGTATTGAATTTATCATAAAATTGAGAAGAAGCACCCGTCTTTTCTACCATCACATAGAAATCCAATAAAGAATACAATATGTTGTCTCTTACTAATTGGTTTTCATTAAATATGTCAACAAAGAAACCAGGATGTGAAGGTCCCATGGGCATGGCACCATAAAATAATACTTGGACAATATTTGCTTTCATATGGGGATTTCCTAATAACTCGGGACTTCTTAACAAAATAACAGAAAATTCGACAAATATAGGTACTTTCCCACTATTATTGACTAATGGACAACCCCTGAAATTCCCACTAAATTTGCAATAATTGATAATACCTTCAATCATATACTCTGGATAAAATTTCCACGGAATTGGAGTCTTAGTTTTCAAAAATTCATGGTCATCAAGTTCAGATACCTTATCGATCTTATAGATGGGGATTTTAATTTTTTCATCTGGTTTTGGATTAAAAACTTTGATGAAAAACGTACATGCCCCAATAATAAAATCAAAAGTTTCTTCTTGTAATTGTCTTGATTCAAAAAGTGCCAGTATGGCATGCTTTTGTGCCACAAGCACGTTCAACTGTTTCTTATATGGAGCTATTTGCCCTTTCATCATAGCTAACATTGCTGGATTAGATCCTGGGGGGACTCGATTCTGTTCAATCATTTGAATTCTTTCTGTATATTGTTTGATCATTTGCTTGAGCCTATCGAAGTGGACTATAACACCCCCTAAACCATAATGCAAGTAAGTCAACGTCAAGAAGAAACAATCAGAGATAAAATTAGTTGACTTATCATCAAAGGGATGTTCAGCATAATGTTCATCTGCTTCCTTGATTGTTGAATTTACTCTTGATTCGTCCAGGATATCGATCAATTTTGCTTTACCCCAATAATCCTTATCAATCTTGTTGGTTTTGGCAAAAACAGGATAATCTAAAAATGGTAAACTCAACTTGATCAAAATCATGGTTATATTGTATGTAAAACCATCACTGGCCAAATTTTTCAAATCGGCGTGACTCCCTGTTCTTAAATGTGAGTTGTTGATTAATTCAGCAAACCAAGTTAAGAGATCTTGTCTTGTTTGGGTAGATCCTCTGATTAATTTATCAACAATAAAGAATAAGCGGTCAATCAACACTTTATACTCACCATTTACAGAATCGTAAGTATTAGATATTTGAGTTTTTGATATTTCACTGGCATTTTCTGTGAAATAATATGGGGCAGACTGCGCTGATAAGGGACTCAACCTTAAGAGAGGACCAAGTAAAGTTTTGTTTTCGAAATCCAAAGCTGTAGTTCTTGAGGGAGGTTGAAATCCGTCAATTTGAGAGAAAACAGCAGCCACTGGTTTGATACTAACAAATGTTTGAAACAAGGAAAGATAATTAGCATATTCACGGTTATTGATATCCATCCCCCGTAAACCTGCAGCAAGAGTAGGGAGGAAAAGGTTTAATAATTCAAGCAAACCATCTTGTTCTATTGAAGAATCGACGATATCAACAAGAAATTGCGACATAGTCGAAAACTTTTTGATGAAGACATTTATCGAATCTTTGATGTTATTATTTACAAACATATCTGGGACCTGAAAACAAATAAAACCATAAGATGTAGATAATTTGATGATTTTCTTAATAATTGGTTGTTTAAATTTAGGTTCTAGTTTTCTTTTTTCAGTATAACTAGAATGATAAATATGATAGATATACTCAATTGAGGTTTTAAATTTGGAAGGTATTCCCTTATCAGTTAAGATTTCCATGAAAATTGATTCCAAATGGTCTTCATTAAGTAGTCCATTTGACGACTGTATTTCTTCATGCAATGAAGATAAATAAACCAAGCTTTCTGAATTTGGATTAATCGTAGCACTGAATATCGATTCTAGCATATCCTCCATCCATTTTGACACCAATTGCTCTTCAGGTATCTCAACTTTAGGCTTACTTTCAACTTTTTGAACCATTGGTTTCGCAATTTCCACCTTCTTTTCTACTACTTTTTCAACCGGTTTAGCTGTCTTTTCTGGTGCTTTGTTTTCGTCGGTTCTGGTGGTTACAGAATCACTTGATGCTGGTTTAGATCCACCCAATTGTTGCAACCTAGCCAATCTCTTAGCTCGTATCTATTCAGGTTAGTAATCATTTGCCACCTGATCAATTTCTGTTCCAGAAACTTCCATCCAAATACATACATCATCCGAACTCATGTTCTACCTCAAATGATTGTCACTATTACCTTAAACACCTCTACTAAGACTGGTGGTGGTACCTTCTTCTTGATCTGGTTGATTTTACCATCAAAGCCAATTTACATAGTGTAACTTTATCTGCAGGATACGGCCGAAAAAAGTGGATAGTTCAAATTCAACATGGTAAACAATTAACAAGATAGGAAGGTAACAAAAGAAGGTTATTTTTATAAGAAAAGGTGATACTATAAGAGATAGGAGGTGATATAATGGTTAGTGAAGTTCCAACTGCTATTAAAAATGCGTTGGCGAAGGCTCAGGATCGGTTGTATTTGTTATACCTTGAAAAAGAATTGATAAATTTCATCACTGGTGTGATACTGGCTACAACTCAAGATTTGCAATATGTCATCAAAGTACATTATCTTAAAAATAGTTATTATCGATTGCTAAGTCATCAATTATGTCAATATTATAATCTCCAACATCAAAATAATCAATTCAATGAAATATTGGTAACGATAGTGGAAAACTTTGATTATCAAGAGTTTATGGATAAGAAGGTGGTTAAAATTAGTGACATTGCCAAAAAATATCAGCTGTCTCTGCCTGAAAATTTTCAAGAGAAACCAAAAGTAATGATTAAAAAAGATGAAAAAGATTCAGCATATCCTAAAAGGATTCTAAAATCTAAAGTGACATCTTCTGATGAAAATAGTATAGTTAGTGAAGATAATGGAGATGATAGCACAAAAATAGAGTCGGAGCGAGCTTCAAAAGAAGCCTTATATTTGAAGATTAGACAACAGATTTTCGATGCAGAACAACAAGAACAAGAGGAGGACGATGACGATGACGATGACGATGATAGTGATGATAACGACAATGACGACCAATATAATGATTTCAGCTATGACGAAGATAATGAAACTGACGACACAATACCAGACATGTCGCTACCCTATGGAAACTACATGAATGGAGCGTATCCGCCTATACCCATGGGGTATCCGCCAATTACGCCATCTCAACAGTTCAGAGCTTACCCTCCCAATTATTATCCACAATACACAACGCCAATCCAAAATACTTGGTTTCCTCCAGTATACGACAAGGAAACCGAACGAAGACTATTGAACAATCCTTATATCATAATACCAGAAAATAGAGACGATTACAAAAAGAATTCAAATGCAAATTATAAGAAGAATTACAAGTATAATCCACAAAATGGTTACCCAAGTCGACGAACTAATGCCAGTACACAGAAAACACCTCAACAGTGAGCCATTACTAAGTGATCGTAAAGTGAGTTGCCAGAGAGTTACGGGCAATTACTCACAAAGTGCTAACAAGTGAGTTATCAGGAATCAAAATGTGTTGGATCGCCACACAGACAGTTACAAACAATGCTCATAGAATGAGTTATCAGTTAAAGATAATTGCTCACAGAGTGAGTTATCGTTACACAAAATATGTCAAATGATTTAATAGCTTTATATTTAGTCATAGAATTACAAAGTTACTCTTTATTATTATTTGAATGTGAAAAAATAATAGGAAAGTATACTGGTGATAATCAAGCTAAGATTAGCAGATTAAAGATAAGGCAAGAAAATCAATGAAAAGTAAACTAAAATGACAAAGTTTCTGAAAAATATAAAAAGATAATATTTGGTTTTTTCTGGTTAGATTTATATAAGGTTGATTAATATTAACTCTTGTGTGGATCAATATTACTACGATATGAACATCTTCCAAAAGTTTTTTTGGTTTGTTAGGGTATATGATGGAGACAAAGACGATCAAGATGACTACGATATTCTTGAAGGTGAAAGCGACATTGAACCTTGGGACGGAAATCGCGGCAAGCTCATAGGCAATTGTGCCTTTGCGATGCTAACTTTAGCTGTGTTCTTAATGGTTGGTATAATCCTAGCTGAAGTGGTGAGGGCAGGACCTGAGAATCTTCATAATCAATAAAAGCTACTCACCTAATTAGCTTATGCCATTTATTGTTTATTTTTGCAATTAATCATGAAGCAGGTAGTCGTGGTTCACTTGACTATAACCATGTGTTGTTGTGGTATCGGCGATTAACGGATATATATAATATTAAAATACATGAAGTATTCATGTAATCATACTTGAGACTAATTTAGGTGATTTATATATTCTACCAATCCTCGATAATGTCAGATCTGTATCTGTATCTGTATTGTATCCTATTTTGTACTTACTATTTACCATGTTCAAGTAGTAGTAATACTTGGTTATTCTATTATATTAGGTCCTAAAATAGATTCCAATATGGCATTTTGTTAACTATTATCTACTGTTATTAGAACTTGTAAGAATCATTACTTAACTGTATACTGGTTCCAAAAGAGTTGGTTTAGTATACACATTATCCTATTTCGGTTTAACTCCGTGCTTTCCATTCGTTGGTCTCAGCCACGACAAAATCTTTAACGACTGTAGGCTTATATCAAACTTGACAGGTTCTTCAAATTATTGTGAAACAATTGGGGGAGAACATGCTTGTGATGGACTGGTAATCAGATAGGAGACCTGTCACTTCTGTTATATACCTCAACAACTTTCTAATGTTGAAGATGTGGAGTTTCACTGGCATTCCAGTTTAATTTCGTATCATCGTGGGATCGAACAAGATAGTTGAAGAAGGAACTAGTGTCATCCAGAATGAGGCTTTTGCTAATATGGAACTTACTCTTTAGATTATTTGTTAGTATTCAATATCACTGGTACAATCAAGCATTAATTTTTCACTCGTTAATTTTGACTCGGCTCAAGTCGGTTGAGTTTTTGGCCGATATCAGCCGATTGGTTTTTATTTCAAGTAGACAATGAGAGAAATGAAAGATATGGAAGATATATAAACTATATAAACATAGAAGATAAATTAGAAACTGGAATATTATACTTTGTCAATATTTCTAGTCTTATAAATATTTCATGTAGAGCATTACCACGAGTTAGATGAGATAAATTAATTTAACATAGGTTTATATTGTATTGTAGCCTGTTTTAGCTTTAGCCTTATTTATACCGTGGTTAATTCATATTAACTACCAATTCCATAGTGCTTACCAAATCCCTAAAGATGGGTTAAAGAACTTTCAATTTGTTGATTTTGCAGTCAAAATGTGGGTCTGTGAAAGATTAACAGTAGGTTTCACCACTATTAACATCTATTCACCATAGCCTTCATAATGGAGGGATTTAATGAGAGTGTCGAAACTTTGTCCAAAGTCTCAGGATTAGAATAGTATATAATTTAGATACAAAAATTTACAAAATAAGTGAAATATATAATTAAACCGGTTCCACATTCAAATCATATGACTATGTGAATATTATATTATTTATATCCACAATAATATATTCCAACTTGTAAGTGATTATTATAGTTTTATTATACCAGAATTGACTATCGCGCTAGTGCGATATTTAGATATACCTGTTCAATCGGTAATAAAACTTCTTACGTTTAAACAATAGGAACTTTATAGAAAATCTAATTGTTAGGTGGTATTGTACATGAAAATTGACCAGATTAAGCTAAATTTTTATAGAAGTCGTGTGCAGGCAAATCATTTTGTATTTCAGACGAGGTTAGATTTCAAGACGTGGTAAGTTTATAAGCGAAATAATTAAGAATGAGTGGTACTAACGATGATGATTTAATTCCTGAATCTGTAGAAGGATACACAGTTGGAGAGAAAAAAACCATTGCAGAATATACAAAATTAGATGCTGAAGATGAGAGTTTGGCTAAATGGAAGGCTAGTTTAGGGTTGGCTGATGATAGTGCTGCTTATCCCGTCAAAGCTGGAGACAAAAGAAAGGTAGTGGTTGTTGAAATAGGTTTGGAATTCCCAGATCAACCTGATTTGCAACCTATTAGATTCAATTTGGAAGATGCACAAGGTAATACCTTAAATAAAGATATCAAATTCAACATACAAGAGAAGTCTGTCTATCAGTTATACGTCAAATTCAGAGTCCAACATGAAATCATTACTGGTTTGAAATATTTACATTCTATAAAGAAAACTGGTATAAGAGTCGACAAAGTTGATGAACCTTTAGGTTCATACGCTCCAAACACCGTCGACAAACCTTTCTACGAAAAGGTTTTCCAAGAAGTCGAGGCTCCTTCGGGTATGTTAGCCAGAGGTAACTACTCTGCCACCACTAAATTCATAGACGACGACAAAACTACCCATTTAAGTTTCACTTGGAGTTTCACAATCACTAAATAGTTTCATAAAATTAAATCAATAGTACACTGACTTTTATTTAATACCATGACAATCCATCAATCCAATCAGTGTACTTGTAAATTGTCCGCTTTGTCGAGTTTAGACGAAAACCTTTTTTGGCCATTTTGCATAGGCGGCTGCAAAATTCGCAGTAAAAATATCTATTCTTAGATCTTCATTTCTAGTACCGAGAATACAACAATTGCAGATTTACTGACGCGTATCAGACTTGATTGTAACTACTTCTACCAGATAGATACCATTGTTGAACACAATGTGATCTCTACAATTCTTAACTTCTCTATGCTTTCCGGTTTGGAATATACGGGGGTGCTTTTTTCACGACACTGGACGTAGCCCTCGGGCCAGGTACGTATGTGGGAGCAAAGTTTCGAGGTGCTTTATTAACGGTAATCGGTTTGCTTACGCTGGGCGGTATGAAACTATTGGCCGAAATTGTATTTATGGCTGTCATATTGGATGGTGCCAAAGAAGCCTGATGTAATTGCCTCTTGTGCCCAGACTTTTTGGGACTTTTAGTTCTTTTTAAACCTACTGATGGGAATTTTCCTAATTGTTGTTTTGCGCTAACAAACCCACTCAATAGACTCTCCTTCACGTTTGCACCATAATCTTGCCCAATAATATCAAAATCGGCACCTTGAATAAATGTTCGCTTTCGTTCACGATATAACTTATTAAAAGAAGAAATATTGAAATTATCAACCTTGGACTTTGAATACGATATACCTACCATTTCATATAGTTGCTCAAGCAGGTTGGAATCTTGAAATGCTAATTGATTCTTCGATATATACTTGTTAATAACATCTTGTTTCAAGAATCGAGATATGTCTGTCATTGGTGGTCTGCCCCATTTTCCTTCAACTTCAGTGTATGATGAAAGATACAATAATGTTTTTGGCCTTGTGGTGGCAACATAGAAACACCTCCTTTCTTCATCGACTGATTCGGTGTCGTTATCTCTCGTGGCAAAAGACGCTGGCATTAATCCATCTGTTAAACCGGGAACAAAGACAACAGGCCATTCCAATCCTTTGGACCCATGAATTGTTGATATTGAAATTTTGCCTGTTGGTTTATCATCACCTGTAGAATGATGTGATTGGCTTTCATATAATCCAATTGATTGTAAGAACTTGTTGAGAAAATTTCGATTATCTTTTGGAACTGAATCTTCCTCACTTCCAATATATGCTGCTAGATCTTCCTCTTTGGGTTTGAACTCGCATAACTGCTTCTGCACTTCCATTATATTCAATTGCTGATCCTTCGAATCGTCAAATTCCTTTTTGAGTCCAGATTCCGTATATACAAAGTCAAATAATTTCAAAAGGGTTTGTTCAAATTTCGATTCATCTATATGTTCAAGTTCATTCATGATAAATTTAGCGTTTTCAATAAACTTTAGATATTCGGCAAGATTCGATTTCCCTTGGACTTTAACAGTATAATTACCATTGACTAGCCCCTTCAATGTATCAAATTGCAGGACCCCTTGCTTCGAGTCTTGATCAAACAAAGTTTCAATCGCAGATAATGAGCTTTGACCGATACCTCGTTTAGGAAAGTTCATTGTTCTCAAGAAGGCCACACGATCATGGTCAGACGCTACGATTCGTAAATAGTCCAAGATTGCCACCACCTCTTTCCGGTCCCAGAACGCTTTACCTCTAACCATGATGTAGGGAATGCGCCTTCTAACAAACTCGTTTTCAATTACTCGTGTTTGGTTTGATGCTCTTACAATCACGGAAATATCTTCAAACTTGAATGGGGACGAAGGTAGTGCCATCAAATGTTCAATTTGATATACCATCCACCTGGCTTCTTGCTCTGGTGATGACAACACCTCATGTACATGTTTGAAAGATGTCTTTGCGACTGACTGAAGGTTTTTCTTAATTCTTGAGGTTTGCTGTCTCATTATTGATTCAGAAAAGTTTAGAATGTCCGAAGTCGACCGGTAATTATCCGTTAAATGGATTTCCTGAACTGGCAAATCCAGACTGGAGTAATGTTCTTTCATGTTTTGGAAGTTTGTTGACTGGGCGTTTCTAAACCCATAAATACTTTGATCGGGATCCCCCACTATTGTAACATTGTTTGAGTGTTCTGAATGTCCTTTGGCAAACTCATACATCAATTGTAATTGTACTTCGTTAGTATCTTGAAATTCGTCGACTAATACATGTTGAACAAAATTTAGTACTGGAAAAGATTTTATGAGACGATGACAGTATACTAGACAATCGTCGAAATCGAGCAATTTCGCTTCATGTAAACGAAGCTGGTATTTAGCATATACCAACCCAAGAAATGGGTTGGTTTTTACTGGATCACAACCTTCAGGTAAAATATTATTTGATTTCAACTTTGATATCTGATTTTTCAACTTTTTTACATCAAATTTGTCGCTCTTGTTCTTGAACATGGTTTGATGTTCTTTATTCTGAGCTAAATCATCTTTATTCAATCTTTCCAATACTTCCTTCATTATTTGATCACTGTCTCTTTCGTCAGCAACATTGAAACCTTCCAAATCCATCTTGGAACCATATATTTTAAGAATCCTAAAACATATACTATGGAAAGTCCCAATTAGCAATTTGGAGATATCTATACTTTGGCCATTTAATAAAATGGCCAATCTTTCAGTCATCTCGTTTGCAGCCTTCTTTGTGAAAGTAGTAACCACAATCCTGTTCGGTGGGATCTTCTCTTTAATCAACAAATATGCCACTCTTGACACCAACACCTTGGTTTTACCTGTACCTGGCCCTGCAATAATTTGCAACCGTCCTTTTGCAGGAGCTGTCACTGCCAAAAGTTGGTTTGCGTTCAACCCTGTAGTTATCCTAGATAGTATAGCATCACAGCTGGCATGAGTAGTGCTCATGAACTATAATAAGATCAACTATAAAGAGATCAACTTGTTTACTATCAAACCTGTTTACCACATTCTATGTTTTTTGTACGCGTACACGCATTTCCTATTTGGGATGGTAGCGCTGAAATATTTATAATAAGCATCTACAGTTTCCATATGAGAGTAACACCATTGGAGTTGAATATGATAATATGAAACTAATATGGATGCTTATTGCTTTAGTATTTTGTTTTACACGTATTCATTGTTTAACAAACTGGCCAGTTTTAGATCAACAGATGGTGATTGCTAGGAGAACAGAGAGAGATATAGCCCGACCTATTCCTATCGATAATGTTACTACGTATGGAGTTAATTTGAATTCACAAGTGTTTGGTATACAAGGGTACAGCACTTCTGCTTTGTCTGATATTAGTACGATGTTGACAGTAGGTGTCCAAACCTTCTTGCTTGATTTTTATTGGAATGAGTATACTATGAAATGGCAATTGTGTCCTGGACCTATTCCTAATAATGCCACTAATTCATTGGATTCAACCACCCAATTTTATTGGAATAGTCAGAAACTTTCTTGTGAACCGGGGTTAACTATATATCAACTAATGCAGCAGTTTCATAATTTCATGGCACTGACAAATGCTGTCCTAGAGGCAGACTCTTTACAGTTAGTACTAAGATTGAAGAGTATAAACTATAAACAAACAAATTCTACAGACGATATTTATGATTATTCGGAAACTCCTGGTTACTTGAATATGGGTAATACTACATTATCAGACTCCGTCAGCCCACTAGGAAGTTTCCTCTTCACTCCCACCGATCTAGACTATTATGTCGAGACCCAAACTACAAACTACTTCAACACTCCTTATAATGAAACGTCGAGGTTTCCCACACTAGAGATCTACATGCTCAACCATGCGAAACGATTGCTTATCAATGTGATTGAGGATGAAATGGCTGATTCTTCTAGATCATATAATACTACCAACACTGATGATAACACCATCTTCTTCCCCAACACAAATATCTCAAATACGGTTGATATGAACTCCAACTTAAAAGTTGAACAGTGTCAGCATGCTATTAATGGAAGTGTCAACAATCTTGGCTACACCGATTTCAATTACATCCTAGATTCAAATGATTCTCCGTTCAACGACTCCACTTTCCATGATTATTTGCGATGCGGGTATATCCCTATATTAAGTTCCAATGCCGGTTTGAGTGATGGTAATACATCTATAGGAGCCAAAATCGATAATTACATCCCCCGAGGGTTCTGGTCGTGGGCAGTTGGTCAGCCAGTGGCTGAAAATCAAACTGATTTTCTGGATAGTTTTGACGAGGCTCAAAATTCTACAGTGGCGTTTAGATGTGTTGCGTTATATGAAGACGGGTTTAGAGTGGACAACTGCTATGAAGAGTATCCATATGCCTGTAAAAACTCCCAAGATTTATCAACTTGGTATGTCGATGACAGTGAACAGAAACAATATTTCGACAGTTATAAAGATGGCGCTTGCAAAGAAGGGTACGAGTTTTCCGTGCCGCGACTGGCTACTGATGCACTACTGTTAATACGAGCCATGGAGGAGGCTGGCGTTTCCTTTCCTATATGGATTGACTTGAATGATATAACTGTTTCTGACTGCTTCGTTACTGGCGGACCGTATGCGGAATGCCCTTATTTCCAAGTATATACACAATCAAAACTAGTGAAACAACTAGCACCTGCCTTCTCCATCTGTGCACTTATTCTTATCTTAGTGTTTACAGAAAAGTTTTTACGTATAAACCCAATTCAAACCAACAGGAAAACGTACTGGAAAAGAGTAATCAATGAATATAATGAAAAACATGACTTTGAAGGTGTTCCTTCTTAGTTCTCTAATTCTATATGATACTTATATATTAAGATACTTAACATTTACAAAGTAATTCTTCGAAATAGTACTAATATATAAGGGACTTTTCTTTATTTAGTAATATTCTATTATAATACTTACATACTAAGATGATTAATATTGCTTTAGTATTTCTATCTATTATAATACTTATATACTAATAGAATAGAATTTAGTCGTGTAAATTTGCCAAAATAATTTGTATGGAGCAATTTGGAAAGATTTGCCCTTATAAAAATCCTTTTGAATTAAGCTGCTATTATATACAAAACATGAGTGATCCTTGGAAGAATATCCAAAACGAGTTGAGACGTAGGGCTACACAAGCTTCTAAAACATCTGGCTCTGGTAAAGGTCCTAGAAGTCCTTTTGCTATTTTCACGGGAATTGGTGGTTTATTGGTATTGGGTGGTGTAAGTATCTTTGCTCAAAATGCTTTATTCAATGTTGATGGTGGTCAAAGAGCTATTGTCTATTCCAGATTACATGGTGTTCAATCTCAAATTTATCCAGAAGGTACCCATTTCTTAATTCCATGGTTCCAAAAACCTATTGTCTTCGATGTCAGAGCTAAACCTAGAAATATCGCTTCTTTAACTGGTACTAAGGATTTGCAAATGGTTAATATCACTTGTAGAGTACTTTTCAAGCCAGACGTTTTACAATTGCCCAACATTTACCGTACGTTAGGTGTTGATTATGAAGAAAAAGTTTTGCCATCAATTGTTAATGAAGTATTGAAATCGGTCGTTGCCCAATTCAATGCTTCACAATTAATCACTCAAAGAGAAAAAGTTTCACGTTTAATCAAAGAAAACTTGGTTCGTAGAGCTAAGAAGTTTAATATTCAATTAGATGATGTTTCCTTAACTGTCATGACCTTCTCTCCCGAATTCAGTGCTGCTGTCGAAGGTAAACAAATTGCCCAACAAGACGCTCAAAGGGCTGCTTTCGTGGTTGATAAAGCCGTTCAAGAAAAACAACAATTGGTGGTCAAAGCTTCGGGTGAAGCTAAATCGGCTGAATTGATTGGTGAAGCCATTAAGAAATCAAGAGATTACGTTGAATTGAAACGTTTGGATACCGCCAGAGAAATTGCCACTATCTTGGCCAGATCTCCTAACAAGATTGTCTTGGATAATGATACTTTGTTATTGAATACAATCACTGATAGTCGTAAATGATTAATAAGATTAAATAACGACATGTAAATAGAAAATATATGAAACGTCTACAAAGCTGTACAAATGATTATTCACTATCTATACCAGATTAATGTCCACTAATAAAAAAATATACCCAAAATAATTAACTAAAAAATAGAGTTAACAATATCACTACCAATAGTTGCACCAGCCCCAAAGATGGCTGCATTACCTAACTTACTACCAAACTTCTTCACATGGCCAGAATGTTTACTTGGTGCCTGTTGTGGTTGTTCTTGAACTTGTTGAGGTGCAGGTTGAGCAGCAGGTGGTTGATAATAGTTAGTCGATGGTGGTGGATATTGAGCGTACCCGCCATAAGATTGTTGTTGCTGAGGTGGTGGACCGTATTGATTATCGTATGTGTTTTGATAACCACCATAGTTAGGGGGAGGATTATCGATTTTTTCCGGGTTGTATGACGCTTTTTCCGAGGGAGGAGCAGGAGCAGCTCTTTGGGCTTCAAACTCTTCCTTGGATATAGGTTGACAATAGTTTGATGGGAACACACCGACTTTCCCGTTAAGATCACCTCTCCACCAATCTTCAGATAAATGTTCTACAATCTTGATCTTTGCACCTTTTGAGAATTCCAAATCACCTGGTTCTTGGGAACTGTAATCATAAATAGCTTTACAGTAGCCTAACGTTTTAGTTTCATATGTTGGAGGTCCGGGTGGTGGTGGGGTGGAAATTGATGTAGCAGCAAAATCGTTAGTTAATTTCTCGGTAGATTTAACTTCCTGTTCTCCCGAAGATATTTTGTCTACTCCCCATGGTTGCATATCTTTTTGATACTTGGCTGGAATTGCCAGTAATAATTTTTCATACAAGTCGTCATTTATGACTTCTGAATCCTTTAAAAATTCCAATTCAGTTCTGATCGTCGTTAATGATCTGTTGATTAATGGACCTGACATGTTTGGTTATGAAAACTAAAGAAGAATCCTTATAGTTTCTTCTGATCATTTTACCAAAGCCATTTCTCCTACACGAAAGGGGCTGTGTACAGGATAATTGCGCTTGTGTTGTTTCGGTATAACGCAATTAAATATTATATAAGCGACAAACCGCTTAGGTTGCGAAATGGTATGTATTGACTATAAACTAACGAATCGATTCTACCTTACCCTCTATTCCTTCTGAGTGTTCTATAATAGCACTTCCATGGGTACCACGACCGAGAAATTCTGGATTGGCAACTATACTAAGAGTTTTCTGCCAAAGTTTATATACTCTTATGGTCGCATCATTGGTTGCAACTGCAATAGATGTACCATCAGGACTGATGGCAGAGCTTAAAAATCTTAACCCAGTAGTACAAGGAACCTCAATCCTTGGAACCATAGAGGGATAAGCATATACCACTAATACTTTATCATTACCTCCAAATCCAAAGGTGATGGCAACTTCTTTTTGAAATTTTGACCACACTATAGATGTGATTTGGGAATTTGTATAAACTCGCTTTAATAATGTGCCAGATTTACTGTGCCAAAAACGTAAATTTCGATCTCTAGAACCACCTCCAGTGGCTAATAATGATTTTGACCATGGACAATAAGCTAAGCCTTTCACCGCAGCTGAATGTTTTAATTTAAATCTAAATTTGGGTTCTTTCAAATTTGTGATATCCCATACATTACAGCAATTATCATTCCCACCCACAGTGACTTCATCTTCTTCATTATTAATTGCAATAGAACATACCTGTTGTTTCTGACTTTTAAATTTATGAATTGCAACAATTTCCAAATTAATAATCTCAAATACGTAGATATCACCAACCTCGTCGCCTAATAAAAACTTATTGCCATTTTTAAACCAATTGATACAATAAATACTACAATTGAACACTCGGATAACACTGATAATCTTATGATTCAAAATTAAACTCAATTTTCCAATGGATGTACCAATCAATAACCAATCGTTTTTGGGAGCAAAAGACGTACATGTAATCATTTCCTTAGGTGACGCATCCCTAATCCTGGTAATATCAGTATTTATACCCCAAGTAAATGCGTGCAATCCCAAAGCTATGGACACTCGAGGACTCGAACAACTCCAACTAATCAAATTTGAATAAAAATCGTCTCTCAAATTAGGAGCTTTCAAACAACTTTTCTCAATAATAGTTTTAATTGGTTCTTTTGTAGGCGGTGTTATTGGAGTATTGGCGTATAATCGAGATATATCTCGTGAATTTTTATTGGAGATCAAGGGATCACTGACTGAAAAGAAGTTTATTAATGGCTGTTCATTTTCTTGCTGTTTATATGAAAGAACATGTGAGTCAAATTTGATATCTAATGCATCGCTAATATCTGTAGCAGGTTCTGTTTTTTGTGTAGACACCAATTGTATTCTTGCATTTGCATTTTGTTCATATAAATTACTAAACATGAAATCATCTTGTAACGAAAGAATTGGCAATTGGTTGGGTCTAATATTGACCTTCTTGAAATCGTACCTCACATCAGAATGTCGGTATACCTGTACTGCTAAATTGGTTGGAATGAATCGATCTGAAGTCGCAAAACCTGGCATTTTAGCAAATTCCTAGCAAATTTGTAGTAAATTGTAATTGTCCAACAACTTATTTGTGTTTAGTAGCAAGTACTAGTTTGAATAGCAATAGTAAAGTCAGTTTTTCCTAAACTGGCTGCAAAATGTGTTACTTTTATTATTTTGGTTTTTGCAATTGTAAATTTCGCATTAAATCATTTCGCGCCCCAGCAAACTCGAAGCTAGGAGTTTGTTTATGTTGATTTTTTAAAACGAAATATACAATGCCATTGATAGCTAGGAACCCATCAGATTTGGGCTACAGGTTTGGTTTACCAGATGCTCTTCTCATGATGTTCAAATCTTTTTGTGCATTTGTTTTGTATCACATACGTGAGACATTAACTCACCCATATATCGATGAGATTTTTCATATAACTCAATGTCAAGCTTATTGTGCTGGTAAATGGAGTCAATGGGATAACAAAATTACGACTCCTCCAGGGTTGTATATTTTGGGTACACTTTATACTAAAGCGTTGCTGTGGATAACAACTACAAACTTATGTCAAGACCTTACAGTTCTAAGATCGATAAACTTACTTGGTGGAGTGGAAGTGATGCCTAGAATTCTCAAAATGTTCCAAGTGTTTGATGAGAATCAATTCTGGACTGTCAATATAGTTTCACAACCTTTGTTGTTCAGTTATTACTTTTTGTTTTATACTGATATCTGGTCGACTGTTTTGATTATCGCATCATTGGGTTTGATAATGAGAATTCCATTATCCACCCCTGTTTGCTTTTTGAGTGGTTTGCTAGGATTCATAAGTCTATGGTTCAGGCAAACCAATATTATTTGGATTGCATTCATTTTATCAGTAATGGTCGATAGAAGAGTGATTGTGGAACGAGGTGAAGTGGTGTCCTATTTCCAACGTTTGTATCGATTTACATATCAATTCTGTTATGATTATGTCAAAACTATTCCATATATTTTGAATTTCATATTATTCTTAATATTTTTGAAAGTAAATGGTGGTATAACTCTTGGTGACAAAAGCAACCATGAAGTAGTCATCCATTTGGTTCAAGTGTTTTATTGCTTTACTTTCATATGCTTTTTCACTTGGCCAGTATGGTTGAACTTACAAACAGCTATTGATTATAAAAAGTTCTTAACTGGCAGTTTTATTAAGATCATTTTAAACTTGCTTGCTTTTGCGGGAATCTGGATTATAATCGATAGATTTACGATTGTGCATATCTTCTTGTTGTCGGATAATCGTCATTACACCTTTTACATTTACAAAAAACTATTGCTGAATAAATATAGCCCAATTGTTGCAGTACCATTATATCATTTTGTAACATGGGTAATAATATCAACCTTGCTGAAATCTAAACGTTTGGCTTTGTCGCCAATCACAATTACCACCTTTATTGGTGCAACTTGTTTGACATTAATACCATCTCCATTGTTCGAGCCAAGATATTATATTGTTCCATTAGTTGTGTACAGAATATTCGTCAAACCAGTGGATAAGAATCGATCATTGCTAGAATTTATCTGGTTAAACTCAATCAATGTAATCACAACGTTGATATTCTTCAAATACGAGTTCAAATGGGAAAGCGAGGGCGATATCTTGCAAAGAATATGTTGGTAAATCAGATATATCCAGTATATTGCCATATATCACTCTAATTATACATATTTACATAAAAAACTCTACACATATTCATCATTGTCATTAAATGCTCTCTAAAGATCAATTTCTTGCAAGTCTTTCGATTGAAGGAGAATATCGTCTAAACCTTCAATTGGACTTGATTTTGCCTTGGGACCAGGGTCAGTTGAAGTTTGAGTAGTTGATATACTTTGTGGCTTTGGTGCGGGGGTCTTGACTGCTGGTTTAATCTTAGAAGGTAATGCAACCGTTGAACCTAATGGGGACGGTATTGACGAGCTTGAACTAGAATTAGTCACACCAATGTCTTTATTTATGGTATCAATACTAGCCAAATTATTATTAATGAACTTATCGATATTTTCGGGTTTGAATTTCAATAATGTAGTATCTTTTTGTAATAGATTGGAGATAATTTCCTGATCTTGTTGGGAAATATCTTGATTATTCGCTTGCAATTTGGCAATCCAATTTTGTATAGCACGATCTTTGAGGACCTGTAAATACGGTTGTTCTAGTTTTGTTTCTTTATCGACATAGAATAATTCATCTTCATTACCAATGAACAAATCACCATCACTGTTTTTCTTGGAAGTTCTTAAATTCCAATTACCAATTTCCAAATCATTGGCAAAGAGTAATAAGAAATCACCAAAATTATCGGCGATTTTGAACTTGGTATCGAAATCACGACCAAACATGATAACTTGGCCCCATTTTCCCTGAGCAGGTGGAGAAAGGTCGATTCCGATATAATTTCCGACTTCATCGGTAATTATAGGAATCCACATTGGATGGGCGTAAGTCTCCAAGATTTCATTTGGCGGTATAGATTTTTGCAGATTTGATTTGATGAGACTTGCCGATTTTTGATCGAGGGAAGATGACGAAACGTTTGAAACTTCAAATGAACTATTAGGCGATAATTTTTTCAACTGGTTTGAATTGTTATGGGTTGATTTTAGTTGAGTCAAGTTGATTTGTAGTTGATGCTTCTCATTTAAGATTTTAGCAACTTTCCGCCAGTTTCCGGTGTTGATCAAGATCTCATCTAGCGGCAAAAGTTTCAAACCAAATAATAACCCGTTGATTTCAGTATCATTACCGAAATTCCCTTGCCCATCGGTCAATTTGTAAAACTCCAGCACACAATTAGGTAATTTGATATTCAAGTCTTTTTGAAAGTCGAGCAAATCGTCATCTGTACATTTGGATTGCAAACTGGTACCTAAATCGGAATTATATTTGTCTAGCCAATTCTTAATATGTCTCCAGGCTAATTTCACTTCATGAACACCGTCTATAGTATTACGATTGAGAGCATCTGAAGAGTCTTCATCCACTGCACTCTCAAATCCTTCGCCAGCGCCTATCAACCCCGTGGACGAGCGATTGTGATGACTGTACAACTGGTCCTCCTTGGCGTCTGGTTTATTCATTCTATTGAATGATTTTCGAGAATCCCATTCTGAGTATTTATCATTTGTGCTGATCAAATAGATCCATTCCAGGATCTTCTGGCTAAACTTCATAGCTTTTTTAATTTTAACTAATGTTTTTTATTGAATATGATCAATCTTTGCTATTGGCATCAAAAAACAATTATTTCTACGCGTGTCGAAAATTAACTCTAATTTATTAAACGCTTCCGAAACAATGGGATGTAAACACGTACTCTTGAGACAGTGACGTTCAAAGAATCAGCCGTTGGAACAATAGGCTTAGCCTCTGACTCAATTGGGGCATACTGTAGCTTCTTTGGGTTGTTTTGACCCTGTATTGAATGAGTAGATGAGAAATTGGATAATGTGTAAGTAAAGTAGATACAATAAGATATAATGGTATTTTACATCACAAGTTTATTAAAAAACATATAACCCCGATTGAGATATAGTAAGAACGTGGGGGTGGATTGCTAGATGGGATGCTTGGGTCCAAGTAGTTTTTACATTTTTGCAACCATTGAAAATTGATTTTAGTAAGATGGTTTAATCACGTAGAGAATTATTTGTTCGAGGTATTGTTTGCCTTGTTTCAATTACAGCCTTGTGTAACATAATAAAGCAATTGATGGGAAATGTTTCGAATTTATCCTAGCCTTGTTATGACTGACTTTACACGTTACTTTTTCAATGTTGTGAAATATTACCGACGGGTATATGAATCCGCACATCATTTGATATGATACTAGTCAGACTCTACGCAATTGAGTTTTTCGTTCGATTTGTTCAAATCGGCCGTTTAATTTGCGATGAAGAATACTTGATATTATCTATCCTTTGTTGGTAAATAATTTACGAAAAATAGTTACAGTAGAGATAAAATATGAAAGACTAAAGTCTTTCATACGAAATATCCCCCGGGCATGAAGAATTAATCCTATTGCAAAGGAAAAATACGATAATCCGGGATTTTCTTCTGGGAAGTACTATAAAACAAAATGTTACCTCAAAACAAAACATATATTATATGATCAAGATTACAAAAAACTAAAAATCCCAAGAAAACCCTGGGATTTCTAGAAAATTGATCTAAAGGTGGCGTCAAATCTAAATCTATCCAATCTTTCTACTATTCAGAACGAATAGTAAAAAGATCAGACCAGTGAAACTGACGACAAAGAATAACTAAGTAGTTTTGATTTTAAGTCATAATCCGTGGTAATCAAATTGAAGAAGAAAAACCTTTATTGGGAAAATTAATTTTTCATATATAGTGAGCAGAGTTGGAGTCCGGGTAATTTTTGGAAAATAAAGCCAACGACATAAACCAAAAACCTAATCAATAGGCAAGATCATACGTCTTCCCTTTCTTGATAATTTACGAGATCTCATAGATAAGCAGTCCAATAAATTCTCCACTATTCTACAATGCTTTTTATCTCATGCATTTTTGAGCTTGTATCTTACGAATTTTTATTTATTATAAATTTGTATAATTAATACTCCCCAAATGACTATTTAAAAATATTAATTACAATTACCAGTTAGAAGCAGCGGCGGTTTCAACGGCAGGGGTAGCAGATTCAGCCCAGTCGACTTCTTCAGTTTCACCGGTCCATTCGGTTTCGGCTTCGTTGGATTGAGTTTGTTCGGTTTGTTCACCTTCGACGACTTCGTCTTCTTGGGAGTTTTGTTCAATCTCTTCTGGGTCTCTGTAGAAATATAAATCTGGCATGACAGACCATTCAGTGGTTCTGTCTGGGATGATACCTCTTAATCTTAAGACTTCTCTGGCAATTAACCACCAGATTAAACCAATGGAGTGTTTACCTTTGTTGTTACATGGGATAGCAACATCAACGTATTCAGATGGAGAGTCCATGTCGGTTAAAGCAATAACTGGGATATTAACGTAAGAAGATTCTTTGATAGCTTGGGCATCGGTTCTTGGGTCAGTGACAACGACTAATCTTGGTTCTTTGAAAGATCTGGTGATATAATTTGTGAAGTTACCTGGGGTGAATCTACCGGCAATTGGAGAAGCACCAGTGTGGGCAGCAAATTTCAAGACAGCTCTTTGACCGAA
>JAXQKE010000322.1:31863-49197 GCA_037042355.1 Candida sp. Y128-05E | reverse complement strand
GTTTAGAAAAATCTCTTCTTGATGCTGCTGAACAAATCGTTAAATTTAATGCTTAGAAGGAGTTATATGTAGTAGAAATTGAATAAAAATTTACAATTAATTGTCGTATGGAGAGATGTAGCTTATTCCCAGAATTATCTGCTTTCAAACATTATATTGTCCCAATGTATAGTCGTATTATTAAACTATGGTAACTCGTCTAAATTTTTATAGTTCTCTATGCATAATTTATGCTTGGTACACATTTTTTTAACCAGTAATTAGTCATCGTAGATAATTCAAGTAGCAAATATACTCTCTGGATGCTGCCATTTCTTCAGCACTTATTTTGAATTGATGATAGGCTGATAAACGGTATCAATTAGGAATAGAGAATTTATGTTTTCTTTTTCTGATCTGTAATTATGCTGACTACTGTGTGAAGTCGGTCTGATGATACTCCATTCACTTAGTATCTTTACTCCTCTTCTATATAACCATATATTTTATTGTGCCCTATATATTTTCTCTTTTTTTTCTTCATTAGATCTGTAGTATCTTGAGCCATTGGTTTGATTGAATCTACAAAACTTCCACTCTAGCAAACATTAGATCTTGTTGTATCTCAAATTTCTATCTGGGTAATTATAATCATACTCCCCTTTTTCCCTTTGCACTTTCCTTGACTTACTTTATTCAGTGTGATTTAGGAAACTCGAGCGGTTTTTGGGGGTATATAAAGCGATTTTTGTAAATCTACTTTTAATTATTAGATATACAGCATTCTTTACCTATGACATATACTAAAGCCTTTAAAGTTTTCAAAGTGTTTAGAAATTCATCTGGGAGGGATGTAAAACCTTCAACAAGCAAACATTCCCGTTTTTTGGGATCTCAGATTCAACCAAATCTGATAAAATCAAAATTTAGGAAATTTAAGAAATCTATAAAGCTTTTTACAAGAAAACCAAAAGAAAAGCCACAGGTTTCTCGAGCTTTATCCGAGATTGTCACTGAAGTCTATCAACCTGATCAGTGGAAAAGGGAACAGGAAGCACAACAAAAATCCCCAGTTCAACCCACCAAAAGTCAAAACATTTCTAAAGTTTTGAACTTTGCCAACACTGCTAATTCAAAACCCAAACAGCAGATGAGACAATTACCCTTCTCATTCAAAAGAACAACTAATTGTTTAAACAAAACCAATTCAAAAATTCAATTAATTCAAAAAGAATTGATTATTCTGGCTGCAACGAAAATTATTACTCCAATTCCAACAGCTGTTGTGGTTGATGTTGTGGATGATGTTATGGATGATGTTGAGGATGAAGTGGTTTTGGAACGTGTGCATGATGGGAGCTCTGCTCTTACATTAGACGTCATTATGTACGATTCTGCGGGTGGTATGTATAATAAACGTTCAAGGGCTCTTGAAGAAGCTGAAGAATTACAGGAAATTAGTAGAAGAAGGGTTTTGATGCCATTTGGGAAAAATCAATTAGGAATCCCATCACTTCAACAAGTTGTGTATGAAATGGGTGGTGTTCTAAATGTCGATCATCCATTGAATCGACATTTAAGATAATTGTGATCGATATCGATCACAATTATCCCTTATAAGTCTTTATTATTAAAAACAAGAAAACAAATGGTCTTAGACTTATAAGAAGATAAACAATCCATGTAGAATATGGGTGTTGTTTATGAAAATACGTTCATGGTATTTAATTATCAAACTCAAAAACAAAAAAACACTTACAAAACTAAAAACAAAAAAATAGTATTTGGAGGTGAAGGGTCGTTACAAGGTTTATACCTTACTTATTACTATCGATTTGTACATAGGATTATTGATAGTCATAGTTCATAAAATGAACATAAAATTTCTGGAAACAAAAAAAACACTTTCAAAATTAAAATCAAAAATAATATTATATAGAGTATATAGAGTAATACATAGAGAGCGCTTATCGTTTAGTAGTTTTGAACTTTTGACTATTTCTCGAGTCATTTGTTGTTAAAAGTGGAGTTTACCGATTATTTCGATAATGGGATACTGTTACTTGGTTTTTCCAAAGTATATAGAGTATATGGATTAAAAAATGTAAACGTAGAATATAAATTTAGTTAGTAGAATTGGATGTCGTACCTAAAATGATAAATATTGACCTGGCATAGAAAATTTTGTTAGCTGAATTGTATTTCGTACCTAGAATGATACTAAGCGGTAGGTACTCACTGAAAGTATCCATAGTTGATATGTATCTTACCTTCTAGAAACTAGTTTATTCCACACAAACAAAAATTGGTCAATATTAAAACTACCAACCAATTATAACTTACAAGAAAATACTCCAATTCCACTGTCTATCCATCTCTACTAACCTATTTCCATCCCATCATTCTCCACATTTCAAATGTTTTGCACCCAAAAAATATCATCACGTGATTTCGAACGTTCTGGAAAAATTTTCAAAGTTTGTAAGGACAGAAAAGTTTGTCATATATATAACAACCACTTGATTGATATTTCATAGAACTATTGTCAATTGATTAGATAATAAATATGTTGAGAGTAAAACCAACTTTAAGAACCGCTGTTCGTCATTTATCTCATAAAGAATTGAAATTCGGTGTTGAAGGTAGAGCTGCCCTTTTAAAAGGTGTTAACTTATTAGCTGACGCCGTCAGTGTCACTTTAGGTCCAAAAGGTCGTAATGTTTTGATTGAACAACAATTCGGTTCTCCAAAAATCACCAAGGATGGGGTTACTGTTGCCAGATCAATCACTTTACAAGATAAATTCGAAGATATGGGTGCTAAATTATTACAAGAAGTTGCTTCCAAAACCAACGAAAGTGCCGGTGATGGTACTACTTCTGCCACTATCTTAGGTAGATCCATCTTCACTGAATCTGTTAAAAACGTCGCCGCTGGTTGTAATCCAATGGATTTAAGAAGAGGTACCCAAGCTGCCGTCGAAGCCGTTGTCAACTTTTTGCAACAAAACAAAAAGGAAATCACCACTTCTGAAGAAATTGCTCAAGTAGCTACTATTTCTGCTAATGGTGATTCCCACATTGGTGCTTTATTAGCTAATGCCATGGAAAAAGTTGGTAAAGAAGGTGTTATCACCGTCAAAGAAGGTAAAACCTTAGAAGACGAATTAGAAGTTACTGAAGGTATGAAATTCGACAGAGGTTTCATCTCCCCATACTTCATCACCAACACCAAAACCGGTAAAGTCGAATTCGAAAACCCATTAATGTTGTTGTCCGAAAAGAAAATTTCCGCTTTACAAGACATTTTACCTGCTCTTGAATTATCAAACCAAACCAGAAGACCTTTATTAATCTTAGCTGAAGATATCGATGGTGAAGCCTTAGCCGCTTGTATTTTGAACAAATTGAGAGGTCAAGTTCAAGTCTGTGCTGTCAAAGCCCCAGGTTTCGGTGACAATAGAAAAAACACTTTAGGTGATATTGCCATTTTAACCGGTTCTACTGTTTTCACTGAAGAATTAGACTTGAAACCAGAAAATGCCACTATTGACTTATTAGGTTCAGCTGGTTCTGTTGCCATCACCAAAGAAGACACCGTCATCTTAAACGGTGAAGGTCCAAAAGAAAACATCCAATCGAGATGTGAACAAATCAGACAAGCCATTGATGATGCTGCTACTTCCGAATACGAAAAAGAAAAATTACAAGAAAGATTAGCTAAATTATCTGGAGGTGTTGCCGTCATCAAAGTTGGTGGTTCATCCGAAGTCGAAGTTGGTGAGAAAAAAGACAGATATGACGATGCTTTAAATGCCACTAGAGCTGCTGTCCAAGAAGGTATCTTACCAGGTGGTGGTACTGCTTTGATCAAAGCCTCTGCTATCTTAGATGACGTCAAAGACAAAGCTACCAATTTCGATCAAAAATTAGGTGTTGACATCATCAAGAAGGCCATTGTTAAACCAGCCACCAGAATCATTGAAAATGCCGGTGAAGAAGGTGCCGTCATTGTTGGTAAGATCTTCGATGATGCTTCTTTCAACAGAGGTTATGACTCTGCTAAAGGTGAATTCACTGATATGATTGCCTCTGGTATCATTGATCCTTTCAAAGTTGTCAAGAACGGTTTAGTCGATGCTTCCGGTGTCGCTTCATTATTAGCAACTACTGAATGTGCCATTGTTGAAGCTCCAGCTCCAGCCAGTGCTGCTCCAGCCGCCCCAGCCGGAGGTATGGGTGGAATGGGTGGAATGCCAGGTATGTTTTAAACTTGAAAAGTGAAAGAATACGCTCCGATGAATAAAGATTATAAATAGCAAGTACTCTATCTAGTTTTTATTGTATATAGTTAATCAAAAGGTAGAGTTTTGAAATGATGTAATTGTTGAAGATTGTAGTTTCTAAAGCGCGCTTAAAAAATCTTGAGATGGGATCTATTTCTTTTTTACGATTGATAGAATACTTGAAATACGAAATACTACCATGATACTATGTTTGAGAATATAATACACGAAACCAATACAAGTAATAAACGACTAAACAGTTTACTCGAAAAATATACTGAACTACGACAATTTCAAGATTTTTATCGAATACATAAGAATCGAAAACCATTGCAAAAGCACAAACAAAAGGTTTTAAAACTAATTAATATAGAGTTGAAGAAACGGTTGAAGCCAGAAGAGACATACGAAGTATGGCATCAACTTAAGAATTTGAACACAAACATTGCAAAACAAAAATCAATACAACCATTGGATGAGATGATAGATAATCTAGAGGTTGTCGATCCGGATGCTACAGTTGTAGATGAAGTTTCGGAAGAGGAAGATACTAATAGCGAGCTTGCAATCCACCATTTGAAAAAGTTCACTGAGTCGTTTGATAATACTGATACCCTCGTACGATCGCAATTTTCAGTATTAACCTCCGGTCTTGAACTCATTCCAGATGACAAAAAACTATCGTTTGCTAAAAAACATATAAAGGCATTAACATCCATCTTGCATATCAATTTATTAAGAAAAAACTGGAACTTGGCATATAAATCATTTTGCTTGTTGATAAAATTCCCCGTAGTTGATCTCAGATCAATCTGGCCCTTAGGAATAGAAATATTGAGAAATATCTCGCCAGTCTCATCTGCTGGACTAGTCAAGGATGAGAAATTCTATGAATGGTTATCTTCGTATTACGTTGTAAATCATATCAATTCTGCGGGAAGAAATGGGCCCTCGAGGTTAATCGGGGCTCCTATTTGGAGGACCGGTTCAAGAACCCTGCCTCCATTATATATAGTTGCTTCATTATGGGATCTACTTGCAAAGCACGAATATTCAAAGCTTCAAGCAAAATTGGAAGAATTAATGTTACAACCGCCATATGATTCCGATGGATTGATGTATTTCTTATTGGCTTTATGCAAATTGGGCACAGGAATCCAATTAGCAAACAGCCTGGCATCTGCAACCTTACATTCCGAATTATCAATCATTTTGAAAAATGTTGAAGCCGATTTGAAGAAAGTGAAATCGTTAGAATTCATATACCCAAAAGATTTGATTAATAAGCAAATCTCAACCATTAGAGCGTTCGTGGGTGATGAAGAGGATGACAGTTCAAGTTCAGATTCAGATGAATCGGATATTGAAGAGGATAATGTTATGGATAATCAACTCAATGTTGAGGATCAAGAGGATGATTTTTTTGATGATCTAGATGACATGGACGAGGTTGGCGTGGATGAAACTGGGAAAATTACAGAGGCAGAACAATGGGAAGATGCTCCGGGTAATACATTAGACTTCGAGTTTGATTTCGATTAAATTGGAGCTATAAACAAGACATCATTAGCATAGGTTTTTAGGCATTAAATGTATATTAGAATGAATACATAGTGGTTCATGAAGGTCGTATTAAATTTAATTCTCTGCCATGTTCGTTACTTCTCAGTTTTATGAGACCTTTATCGATCGTAGAGTAGCTCACACGATAATCATTAGAGCCGTTTATTCTTTCAAGTGGCAATAAAATCCAATTTGGGGGTATCAATGCAGTAGTTGGTAATTTTATAGTTTGATATTCTGGAGCTGTTGTATAACTTGAATCTTCGTTGACTGTAGGATGTGTATTTGGTAATTGCGATTCACTTGTTGGGCTATGTGACACTGTAGGAGTTGGTCGTCTTGAGACCGGTTCACTGGGCTGTTCGTTTTGAACACTTTCAGGTATATCCGCCCACTCCGTGTTGCTGGTAATATCAATGTTATTTGAGCTTGTTTCAGATTCATCAACAACATCAGGTACATCGAGCGGTATTTCTTCTTCTAGCTGAGCATCAGCATCGCCTTCTCGTACGTTTTCGTTATCATTGACTGGAGCTTCGGCTTGCACTGGAACTTGAACAGGCGCAGAGGTCAGTCTAACTGAATCGTCAAACACTTTGCTTCTACACAAAGGACAACTGTCTGATCTTTCTAGCCATTCTTTCAAGCACCCCATGTGTAGAATATGGCCACATCTTAATTTTTTTGCGGCCTTCCTTGCATTTAAAGGTTTACCAAATTCTTGTTCGTATGTTTCAGTAGAATACATATCCTCTCGACAAATTATACAAAGGTTATCAGTCTGATCTAACTCCTCTTGAGTCGCGGTTGGTAGTTGACTATCGAATCGTTTAGAAAGTTCGATAAATGAAAATAAATGGGTTATTTCGGTGTAGGCCAGAACCAAACTTGAGTAAGTACCCTGTAATAGTGATATTGGAAGCGATAAACCTGAATGGAAAGTTAACAAGTATATGAAACAAATATGAGATACTGCCTTTAATGATGCAGATGCAATATCTATACCCTTGCTATAATAAGCTTTATTTTCCCAAACCCTTTGATCGTCGTCATCATTTTCATCGTCTATATCTTCTTCGAGCCTGTATTCTACCAATTCATAAATAGTCAACAACAACTTTGCAAAGAAAGTAAGCGCTTCTACCCCTTGTATGGCGAATTGAAATCCGAATAACAAACATGTTACTGAATTGACACCTTGAAAGACATCGAATACAAGGAATTTAGCCAAACCGAAATCCAAGATAATAATCAATATATTAGCCCAGAAATTTGAATTTCGAGCGTATTTCAAAAGTATTGATAACTTTGTTGAATAATGTGCAAGGTGATTGACAACACCTAAGTTAAAAAAATCTAATCGATCCATCAACAAAATATGGAACACCTTGAATCCTATACTCAATCCTAACAAAAAGACATTTGGCAATAAATTGCCATCATCTGCAGCCAAATTGAACAACAAATTAATCGAGAATATGGGCAATCGCTCCATCAAGTGTTCAACCTCAATGATCCTGAGCTCGCCAAACATCAATCTCTGTATAGCTTTGCAAGTAACTAGAAAGGACAATGCAACATAGTTGATTAATATTCCCAACTTGTATCCGTCTGTAAACTCAACCAAGAATGATAAAAAATTGAAAGATTTTGTTAATGAATCATAAACTGACCACGACAATAGCGCTGTAGACACTGAAATGTAGATTAAACTGTACTTGAGCTCCTTATTCATCTAGTCATTAAAGTGGTAAGCAACCTTCTAAATTTAGTTAAAACCTTAGACGCCAACTTGTCTTTTAGTGAGACCAATATGCAGAAATTACTCCACTTAACTCCGTAGCATCAAATTTGTTTTGCCAGAGAAGAAGGAAGACAGTATGATCTTCACATAGCTTAAACATGTTTATTACCGTCTTCTGTATTGTTTACAAGTTTTTCAATTTCAATAGTGAAAGAACTCATTCATTACTCAATTAGGCGTTTCGCCATCCAATTGGGTATAGAGATAATGTATAATGGGTAGTCGATTCGGACAACCTGCAAGATCTGATTTGTAGATTCTTCTGGTGGAATGTAATCCTTACAATAAATATTTACCGAATAATCCAACCCGTATCAATTACTATTTACATTCATCCAATCAATACTCTACATAATTTTAGTAATCACTTTTTGATTCCACAAAGGATTCCACATTCTTGAAGTCAACTTCAATTGATATTCGCTCAAAATTCATGCAGATGTATTTCTGTTAGATTCTGTGTCAATTCATTCAACCAATAATCCGCTCCAATACTTCTTCAAATCTTTCTTTCTAAATTTCATTTGCCAACCAGTTGCAGCCTCAATTTTATCTAATAAGTTAAGAATGACTTCATGCTCCTGGTCGCTGCTTAATAATTTTCCAGCAATCCATAAAGGCTGTAATGAGTTGTTCCAACAACCGCTAAAATAATGTGTTAGTAATCTGACATCATGAAATAATGTTTGAAATATACATACTGGTGAGTGTTATGGATGCTAATTGCACATATTTGCTTTGCGTGCCATATCGGAGATTTCTAGAAAAGGTTAGTATGAAATTGAGCTTGTTAATAGTATTACACATACAATGCACTCCGATGGTTTGATTTTATATAATCTTGGTTTGTTTTTGGTTAATAAGATAATAGCCATATGGAATAACTGATTAGCAGAAATTGCTGGGCCATTTAAAAACAAAATACCTGGAAACGGTTTATCCTCGAACGCCATAACCGGTTTTAAGTTAACCGGTCGGTTAAGACTCCAGTCCCTAACTTCATCCCACAATAATTCCCAATCTTTTTCAAAGTCTTGGTGTTCCTTCGAAATTAGATTCAACACCCTAGAGCATAGAAATACAATATAATTTGCATACGTATCATCATCCTTGGTTTCGGTAAATAATTGTTTCAGATCATAGATGGAACAGTTCTTCCCTATCCAATTTTCTGAGGGAATAATCGTAGATTGTTCCCCAATAACAGCTGAGTTGACATCCATTCTCGCATAGCACCAAAATAGCCTTCGTTCTAACTCACCACTAAATCCATGTATATCATTAGCTTCGAATAATGCATGACATCCTTCAAGATGATGTCTCCATTCTTTGGGAGACGAAGACATCATTTCTAGAACGCATAATATCACACATGTTGCTATTATTCCTTGGTCTACTGTTTTATTGACAGTTGGAATCAAATGCTTCAAGGATTCTTGGTATAACTTCATAGATTTTTCAACCAGTAATTTTGGCTGAGTCAATTCCGTCTGTCTCGATGATATAGCATATACCGCGTATAATAACGGTTTGTTATGTTGTGCTAGATTAGCGACTGTAGTACCGAATTGCCGAGAACTATCAAACATATCCAACCAAGGTGCTACCTCATATAAATAGATTTTAAATAGCTCCAATTCCTCTACTACCGTAAGCTCCGTTTTACTCTTTAAAATGTTGCTAACTTTCGTATTCCCCTGATTCGGCATGGTCGGTGTGTTTGTATTTGAGGTCTTGGTGAAATCATCATTCAACAATTCTTGTAAATTATTACTGGCATCTCTAGTAAAAAGTTTAGGACCTGGCTCCCGAATATTATTGAAATCTGCTGTTGTAGTGAATTCATTCAATTCTGCACTCGTAAACATGAAATCTCGTAATGTGCCGTGCAATTCATTATATAGTATAAAAGGAGCTAAAGAATCAGGTGGCGAGAAATACGAATTCCTACTCTCTTCTAATGTAGTCGGTGAACAATCTGCATTTGCATCTTGGAGGTTAGAATTCATTTCATTCGCTTTGGGGCTGAAGAAATGGTTCTCTGTAACTTGGTTGTTGTTTGGATTCGAATTTGTACCAAATGCTGATATAGAATGGCCAATGATATTACTTCCACTCTCATTCAGTCGCCCAATTGATTGATTTTCTGTAGATCCCGACCTGATGTTAAAATCACCTGTAGATAATAACTGTGGATTCTCAGTTTGTGCATGAAGTTCATTGGATACATCATCGTCAGGGTTCGGAATGTTATTTTGGTTGACATTCAGTCTCCCATATGTCAACATTCTATCTGTTCCAGAACTATCAGTCAGTGTATCACTAGAAGTTAAGTTTGAAAGTTTGCTGCAATCTGATGAAGAATTCACTGAGGTCTCGTGGAAGTGACTAAGTAATCGAATAGCATACTCATCAAGATCTCTATCATTATTTTGACTTGTAGATTCATCCAGCTGTTTTAATTCTTGTATTTTCACTTTGGTTGCACTTTTGCTGATGCCGATTAGGTTTATCGGCCATTCACACTCCTCTAACCTCTTAGAACATAAAGTGCACCTTGGTTTGATCTCATCGCATTTTTTGTGTTTCTTTCGACAATTAAGACAGCCTGTTTTGGCTCTTCTTTTTGGTTTCTGTATACGTGCTCTCGTAGGGGTAAGCTGATCAATCGCCATTGATCTTCAATCAATATTCAGAAGAGGCTATTTCTACAACATTGAGCGCTTATCTAAATTGTACTGTATATAAACTACATACACTTCCCCACAAAACAGTTAGGTTGCTTACATAAACATGGGGGGATATCCCGATTGGCCTATATCGTCGGTTAAATTTAGAGATTTACGCTAATTAATTTTTACTCGCATGTTAACATCTGAGTAGTATGTGGGGAAGGTCGAAATGCATAGGAGGCTTATGACGTAGTCTGATATTTGGACTATTATTGCAAGTATAACCGTCAAGCTCAATAAAATAAATCAATTAGTAAATCAAAAACTAAATCAAAAATTCTCAGCTCATAAGGCCTTCAAGAAACGCAGCGACAAGAGTATTATTATACAGTGTCTTTCTTAAGTTAATGAATGACTCTGCTTGCTCTGTAATACAGATAAAAGTAACGAAAATTCACCAATTGTAGAGTCAAATCTTAGCCGCAACTTACGCGCAGAACTTGGCGCATCACCCACAAAAAGAAATACGAGCCGGGGAACATGGTATTTCTCCATTCATTGACGGCCTATGACGATTATTTACCCTAACTTGCTATCACAGAATGGTATAAAGGCATGTACATCCGCAAATAATTTAATTAGAAGAAACATTATCAAACATCTTTTCAATACAAGAAAAGAAAATAAAGATGAAATTATATTATGAGTGGGTCAAGCCAGGTCTTCCAACTCAATTTGTTTTAACATTTACCTGTGTGAGCTGCTTTATCTTGTATGGGTTTGAGCAAGGTGCTTTGGCTAACATTCAAGGTCACCCTGCTTTCCAGTCCCAATTTGGTTATCCAAGTGGTAGTTATTTAGGTATAATTGTTGCCATATATAATGTGGGTAGTTTTATTGGTTGCTTGGCAAATATATACACCGGTGATATCTTAGGAAGAAAGAGAGCCATATGGGTTGGGTTTACTTTTATTATAGTTGGTGTTATTTTGCAGACTAGTTCTTACAGTGTGGTTCAACTTTTTATCGGACGGTTCGTGGCAGGTTTAGGGACAGGTTTGAAATCAAGTACTGCTCCTATGTATCAATCTGAAGTTTGCTCGGCAAAATATCGAGGTAGACTTGTTTCAGCAGAACCTTTGTTTGTTGCTTTCGGTATTATGTTGTCGTATTGGATCGGGTATGGCTTTAGCAAGTTAGAAGGTGGTGTTGTTTGGCGTGTACCTGTGGGAATACAAATGTTATTCGCTGTTATTGGATTCTTGACACTATTTTTGTGTCCTGAATCCCCTAGATGGTTGGTCAAGGTAGGAAAGGTTGAAGAGGCTAAGTATGTTCTTTCTAGGATTAGAAACTTAGATCGAAATGATGCTGAGGTTGTTGCCACAATTGATGAAATCATTACTGTTCAAGAAATTGAATCATCCGGTACTAGTTGGAAGTCTATCTTGCAAGGGAAAGATGGGTTCTCGGGTAGGTATCGTCTTGCATTGGCTTGGGGTGCCCAATTCTTTAACCAAATGGGAGGTATCAATTTAGTTATTTATTACATGCCGTTGATTATGACCACTAATGTTGGCGTTGAGACCGAGTTAGCCACAATTTTATCTGGGTGTATCATGATTTGTATGTTTGTTTCATCCTTAGTTCCAGCATTGTTCCTTGATAAAATGGGTCGTAGACCCACTATGATTATTGGCTCGATTGGTTTGGCTGTTTGCATGCTTCTCATTACTGTTTTGTTGCAACAAGGCCTGAAGAACACTTCGTTGGGTGCAGTTGCTTTCTTCTTTGTATATATGTGCTTCTTTGGTAGTACAATGAACTGTACCCCGTGGGTATATGTACCTGAAGTTTTACCATTACAATTAAGGGCAAAGGGTGTCGCGATAGCTACGTCTTCAAATTGGATGTGGAATTTTGTAATTGCTATGATAACTCCTGTTATTACTGAGGACTTAGGTTGGAAGACATACATCGTTTTCACTGTAACGAATGTATTTGCTGCTGTGTGTTTGTATGTATTTTACCCAGAGACTGGTAGGAAAACTTTGGAAGAAGTTGAAGAAATATTCTTGGGTAAATCAAGAAAAGTTTATGGTATGGGTTCGATCTGGCATTCAACCCCAAAGAAGGCTGACATTGAATATGTTGATTATTCCGAAAAGACTAAACTGGATATTTCTTTTGAACATAAGGAGGTGTGTTAAAAATTTGTTATTCATTTGCTTTTTGTTTAATCTGATAATAACTATTTGATATATAGTATTTAGAGGTTAAACATTTTAGAAAATCTTGTATGCAACTTGATGTTATGTATATAGGTTTATAGTTAATCAGTTCTTCTTCAATATAGTTTCCTAGTTTTATTATTTTGTATAGTTAAAGTAGCTGTTAATTGCGTCTAATTCTATTGTCCATCAAGTAGCTCTTACTCGCCGAATCTTTAACTCGATACTTGAATTTGTGTATTATGAAATAGATTTGATAGGGTGAGCTATATTTCTGATAAGAAGGCGCCAAGATTGAATGTGGTTATGATCCAAAACCGAAGAAGCCAGTTCTGCTTCAAGGCTAAGTATTTGCAACTATAAATATGTAATAACTAACTCTAATGTGCACCTTTTGATGAAAAGAAAATCTAAATATTCATAATTTATTGAAATCAATATTGACACTATTTAAATCATTTCTACCTATTGGTCTTCAATGATTACTTTTATACTTCCGTGGGCTGGATTTGAAGCTACTGTCATTGCTTCGACGGCCTTATCTAAAGAAAATCTGTGTGACACCAATTTGTCTACTTTGATTATTCCATTACTGATCAAATTAATGACAGCAGGCCATGAATTATGATATCTATTAATAAACTTAACGTCGATTTCAGCAAGGGATAAGTGCATAAATGGAAAATTATTGATTACAGCTTTCCCAACACCAATCACCATTAAAGTTCCTGATCTTCTTGTCACATATGCACCTGTCACAATGCTACTCTCAACCCCAGTGCATTCTAACGTAACATGTGGTGCACTGAATTCATCCTTTCCAAATAATTCACGAATTTGTTTTGCATTATCTTGTGGTGATGACTTTAATTCCACTTTGTAAGTTAACACCTCTGGTACAATGGTTCTTGCAAAGTCTAATCTTGCTGAGCTCAAATCAGTAATGCATAAAGGGCTGCACCCAGAAGCTTTTGCAAGAAGTAACGCAACCAAACCTATAGGACCAGCTCCGGACACTAATACACCTTTTCCTAATTCCAACCCGGCCCGTTCAATGCCATGGTACGCTACAGACACTGGTTCGACCAATGCCCCTTGAGCAAATGACATATTATCAGGTAATTTGAATACAAACCGTGCATCATGGGTGAGGTATCTTTGCATCGAACCATGGTCTGGGTATACTCCAATAAATTTGACATCATCACACAAATTGTAATCACCTTGAGTACAAAGAAAGCAAGTCCCACATGGAACACCTGGTTCAATAGCAACTCTATCCCCTGGCTTGACGTTTGTCACTCCATTTCCAATTTCTAGAATCACACCAGCTGCTTCGTGCCCTAATACACAATTTCCATTCACTTTCAAATCACCTATACAACCAGCCTTCCAAAAGTGAATATCTGATCCACATATTCCGGTAGCTTTTACATTTATCAACACCTCACCATGGCCAGGTTTCAGAATTGGAGATTCACAAATCTCAATCTCCTGATTCTTTGTAACTTGAAGAGATGGGTTATCGTTCGCAATAGTCATAGTACTAATATTAATGTCAATGACAAAAGTAAACCTTGGTTTTAATGAAACTTACTTATATATATGATAAAGTCATCCGAACCGCTGACTGTCGCCAAAATGGGTACCAAATTCCCCAGTTTGACCCCACAAAACTTTCGCGACAACATCCTTATGCGTTAAGGTTAAAGTTGAAATTAAGCGATAAAATTAGCCGCATTTATTTTTTCCCTATTCTAACCGCTGCGCTAACCCACAAAATATCGAAATGGGTAATGTTTATGGCAGCAACTTAAAGTGTACTAACATCGGTTGCGGGAATATTTAAAATAAATCAGAATGATCCAATTATGTTTGCCATAAATACCTCTCATTTCCAGTTATTTCAGCATCAATACAAGAAAACAAAATGACTATTGTATCAAAATTAGATATCAACAGTAATGATGAAATTCATGATACAGTTTTGAGACTGTTCAGGGTGCTTATTGCAGATTTGGTGCAAAATTATAATGGTGGGCACCCTGGTGGAGCTATGGGTATGGCAGCTATTGGAATTGCACTTTGGAGATATGTTTTGAAATTTTCTCCAAGTGAACCAACCTATTTCAATAGAGATAGGTTTGTCTTGTCAAATGGCCACACTTGTTTGTTTCAATACGTTTTCCATCATTTGGTTGGTTACAAACATATGACTATGGAGCAATTGAAGACTTACCATTCGACTGACCCTGAATCATTTTGCCCTGGACATCCAGAGAATGAACATCCTGGTATTGAAGTAACAACTGGACCATTGGGACAAGGTGTCGCCAATGCAGTTGGCTTGGCTATTGCAAGCAAAAACTTGCAAGCAACCTATAATAAACCTGAATTTCCAGTTATTTCCAATCATACATTTTGCATGGTGGGAGATGCGTGTTTACAAGAGGGTGTTGCATTAGAAGCAATTTCTTTAGCTGGTCATTTGGGATTGAACAATCTTACAATTTTATATGATAACAACCAGATTTCATGCGATGGTTCTATTGATATAACAAACACAGAAAACATCAACGCAAAATTTATTGCTACGGGGTGGAATGTTATTGAGGTTACCGACGGTTGTTATGATGTAAAAGGAATTGTCAAAGCTTTGGAAAAGTCAAAGTTATCTGATAAGCCAACTTTGGTTAACATTCACACCAGTATTGGAATTGGTACAAATGTCGAAGGTACCGCTGCTGCACACGGGGCTGCACTTGGTCAAGATGAAGTCGACAGATTTCATGTTGCAAATGGATTTAGAGCAGAAGACAAGTTCCATGTACCAAGCGAAGTCTATGATTTTTTTGCCGATTTAACTTTAGTTGGACAGGATCATGTTCAAAAATGGGAAGACTTGGTTGATTCATATGGAAAAGCTTATCCTGAATTGGCAGAGGATTTTCAACGAAGAGTTAGAGGTGAGTTGCCTACTGATTGGGAAAGCTTGATACCAAAATCTTTTCCTACAACCCCTACAGCTAGTAGAAAATCTAGTGGTATGGTAATAAATCCAATTGCTAGAGATGTGAATAATTTATTTGTTGGAACAGCAGACTTGTCACCCTCTGTAAATTTGGCTTGGGAAGGGAAGAAGGATTTCCAGAATCCGAATGTGGAAGTTTCTTGCAAGGCAAATGGCGATTATTCTGGTAGGTATCTTCATTATGGTATTCGTGAGCACGCTATGGCAGCTATAGCAAATGGTATTGCAGCATATGGTGAAGGCACTTTCATCCCTGTGACTTCTACTTTCTTCATATTCTACTTGTATGCTGCTGCTGGTGTTAGATATGGCGCATTATCTAGGTTAAAGGTGATTCATGTTGCTACTCATGATTCTATTGGTACTGGTGAGGATGGTCCAACCCATCAACCGATTGAGTTAGCAGCTCTCTATAGATCAATGCCAAACATAAACTATATAAGACCCTGCGATTCTGAAGAAACTGCTGGTGCATGGGAAGTTGCAATTAAAGCCAATGGGAAACCAACAATTATTTCCTTATCCAGACAGAATTTACCTCAGTATACGGGATTAACAAGTAGAAAGTTGGTTCATAAAGGTGCTTATATATTGAAGGATGAAGCTAATGCTGATTTAAATATGATTGGTGTTGGTTCAGAGTTGAATTTTGTTGTAGAAGCAGCTGCTCTTTTGAAAGACGATGGTATCAAGGTTAGAGTCATTTCATTCCCAAGTCAAGGCTTATTTGAGGAGCAATCAGTAGAGTACAGAAGATCAATATTGAAGAGGGGCCAAGTTCCTACGGTTGTCGTTGAAGCTTATTCCCCTAATGGTTGGGAAAGGTACGCGACAGCGGGTATCAATATGAAAACTTATGGAAAATCGTTACCTGGTGCTGCAGCCTATGATCATTTTGGATTTAACCCAGATGTAATTTCATCTAAAGTAAGAGATTATTTAAAGTCATGGAATGAAGATGAATCAACACGTCATGAATTCACTGAGTTATAGTAAAGTTGTTATTGTTTAGTTTGGTTAGTCTATATATTGAATATATTGCATTGTTCAAAAAGTCTAACTTAGACTAAGTAGAAGTGTACCAGATTTTTGACTTGATGGTTCCCCTAAAATAATGTGCTGGTCTTGTTTATATGGTTAATTTTAAAACACATTATAATTTGTATAGATCAAATACAGAAAAAAAAAAATGTTACGTTGGAGGGAAATGTGGTATATTTCGAGCACTTTCTAATTATTACCGTTCAAACTTTAAATATTTACACTTCAAATACATTGAAAACATTTAAATAAATTAAAGATAAAATTTATACATTGAGCTCTATATTCTAAATACGATTATCTGGTCCAGAATATTCCTCATAACTAATAATAAAGCCTTCAATCAATGCAGCCAATCCAACATCTCCTGGATCTGGTAATCCGCCCTCACTTTCAAATTGTTTAAACTCGTCCTCGGCTACATAGGATGCCCTCCCAAATTTTGCAGATAGTTTCCTTGTAGATTCCGATCCATTTATTGCTGCATTCTTTGCTTTCGTGAATCTTTGTGTATCTCTTAATACCTTGACAAATGGTTCTAAGGTATCTATCAAGGTTCTGTCGCCACTTCGTGCTCGGGTATATTTAAATAATGAGGTCATTGCATCATCCAAGCAATGAGAAAGAACAGCTTCAGATAGTTCATAGGGCCCAGCTATTTCTTGACGGTGATACAAACTCTGTGCCAATGATTGAATAAAAATCGAGTATAATCCTCCAGATGTTCC
>JAXQKE010000322.1:8420-31806 GCA_037042355.1 Candida sp. Y128-05E | reverse complement strand
CACCAGCAATAGTGTCATAACGAGTAATTTCAGGTTCTTTTGAGAGCAATCGTTCTAAACCACACCTTAATATACTTGCAAACATTTTAGGATCAGTTGTGACAAGAGACTCAGATTCAGCAGTATCACTCTTCATTGGTGGTGATGAAACTATAATGGAGCCAACTTTTGATGGGTTGGAGACAATACTTGCATTCCACCCCACAACATTGGTTTCCATGTCAAGTAACTCGATGATTTCGCTACCACCAGCTCTAGTGGAGTTAAGTAAAGTAATACTGAAGCCCTGACCATTTAATGAGGTTGTAAACTCACCTATGTAAACCCTAATTGGTGTAATTGAATGAACTTCCAGAAGTTGCTCGAGAACAACAGCTGCTGTAGCGAACAATTCTATCACTGAAGTTCCTCCAAGACCATTGACCAATAAAACTACTTCATCGTCTGTGTCAAATGAAACATAACCTCGCTCTTTGTCAGTTTGAGATAATAGATATTCAAGTAATTCGTCAACGATTGATCTAATCTTTGGGATGGATGGATACTTCTTTACACCTGGCTCGTTATGAATTCCCATTCCAATCTCAACTTCTTCAGCAGAAAGCGATTCCTCATTGTGTCTACCTGGCACAGAACAGTGTTCCAAGCTTGCTCCTATAGTTACTAAGTTATCGATTACCCTTTGACCAGTCTTTGCAACCTCTGATAACGAAGCTCCAGTTTTTGCTTTAGCACCAGCGATTTTATGAACTAATGTAGTACCCGCTAATCCCCTTCTTCCCACAAGCCCATTTTTCGTTCTACCGACTGCAACATCATCTGCAACAATCAACAACTCCACATTCAAACCCTCCGCTTTAGCGCGTTCTGCTGCTAAACCAAAATGCAAAATATCACCAGTATAATTTTTGACGATAATGAGATACCCGCTATCTGATTTAATACTTCTAATACCACTAATTATTTGTTTTGCTGAAGGGGAAGCAAAGATATTTCCCACAACAGCAACATCTAATAAGCCGTCGCCGACGAGACCAGCGTGGGTTGGTTCGTGTCCTGATCCTCCTCCTGAAACAACAACTACTTTATTCGGTTTGGTATTTGAATTATAAATCACTCTGGTGTCTTCAATTAATCTCAAAGCAGAGTTGGAAGCGCAAAGTGCTTTCAAATGCAATAACACAAGATCTTCGTTAGAATAGTCCCAATGCTTTAAAGCTGACATCTTTTGATTTATTCAACTTAATTGATAGTCATAGCAACAGCAAATCGACATGGCTATTTAAGTATTGATCGATTAATTTGTGGATTGATACTAATGAATTCATTTTAGCGCCTAATTCTATACCCACCATTGATTAACCGACATGTTAGCGATAATAAACTTCTCCGCGAGTCCAAACAGCGAACCTGATTGTCGCGTAGGGTGTCGCATTTCTTGTAAACGAAATTACCCGATGTTAAGCGCAATTTTCCCCAACAATTGCTAATAAAATTATTATCTTGGCAAGCAAACTGGAATTCTCTTGGATGGTCGTTCCCCATCTACATTTTATATCACCCTGGATCGATATAAACATCTATAATCAATCACCTCGTGTAAAGTCCCTGCTCCGTTATGGTTGATTCTATGTTATGGCATCATTTTCAATTATCTGTGATTATGAATATGATTGAGGTTTAGGATGGGTCAATAGCTTGTAAAGGACGCTTACTAATATCACCTGTTTCAATCGGCAACACGCTAAGCGGTAATGATCTTACTTCTTGGTGCCAATTTTGTCTTAGGTGGTATTCTGCTATTAGTCATCCTCAAGACTATAAATTGGGGTAACTCTGCTACAGTGACATCACTAATAACTAATACAAGTAAGTCATGACTAAGCTTCGAAATTCAACTGTTATACTTAGTGGATCCATCAATAGAGGTGAATTGACTAGAATTGTTGTATCAGAAAAGCCCACCATCAATGCAAACCAAATGCTAATAAAGGCTATTGCCTACGCAGCTAATCCAACTGATTGGAAACATGCAGTATTTGGCTGGGGTGGTGAAGGTGCTATTGCCGGGTCGGACGTAAGTGGAACTGTGGAACAAATAGGATCAAATGTGTCTGGATTCGATATTGATGATATTGTGTCGTCTTTCATGCATGGGAACTCATCTAGTGACAGGGGTGCTTTCAGTGATTATGTTGTTGTCGATCCCATAACCACACTCAAATATCCCAAAGATGCGTTCAAGTCCACCCCACTCGAAGTTGGCTTGCATTCAGCAGACTTTATTAACACTTTTGAAGGTGCAGCTGCTGTAACTTTGGGACTTGCTACTCTTGGGTTATCGTTTCATCACAATTTATCCATCAAAGCAGACAATAGAGAAAATAATTCCAAGTTCATCTTACTTTGGGGTTGCGGTACCACAACCGGGGTTTTGGCAATACAAATTGCAAAACTTGTTTATGGTTTAAAGGTTATTGCAACAGCTTCTCCAAAGCACCATGAGTTTTTAAAATCATTGGGTGCCGATGTAGTTTTTGATTATCGAGATCCTGATGTGGTGTTCAAAATTCAGCAGGTTGGAGGTCCAAATATCCCATATGCATTAGATATGGTTTCAACTGATACATCATTTCAATCTGTCTATGATGCTACAGCTAAAACTGATGATTTCAGCTTAGATAACTTGGGGTTCTTAACATCGGATAACATCAAAACCGTCAAATCAAGAAAAGTTAGGTTCGAGAGAACATTGGTTAATTCAGTAACTGGAGAGAATTCAAATTATAGCGGTATTCAATTTGATTCGTACCCAGAATTGGTGAATGATTTTGAAGAGTTTTGGCACAAAACTTTCCCACCTTTCTTATCAAAGATCAAACATCCCGAGTTGATAGTTTTGAAAGAAGGTTTGGAATCTGTGAATGATGCTCTAGAACTTTTGAGAGATAACAAGGTAAGCGGTCAAAAAATTGTTTTCAGAAGATGAGAATTAGATTTATGTAATATAAATTTTACCATTTATCCAGATATTTATATACTGATTCTGTAAAATTATACATTTATGTCCTATGCAATTATACATTATTTATACATTATAATATATTATAGATTAAATGTTACTTCTATTGAGCAACATATCTGCTGGTTCTAGTACCTTTCGTCGCTTTCTATTCGACGCCATCTCAGCAGATAGTATATGCTTTGGGATTTTTGATTTGTTTGGTGAAGTTCGTATTGGTGACTTGTGAATTGGAGAAAGATCGTTGGGGTGCTCAAGTATAGGTGTATTAGTGAGAGCTGTCGATCCTAGCTTCATCCCATCAGTGATAGTTTGAGATTCTAGTACTGTATTATTTTTGAGCGATTGCAATGTCTCGCATAAATCTTTCAAGGAATTGGGCACTGCGTCATCGTTCAATCTATCTCGAATCCTAATTGTCTCGGGGACTTTTAGTGCTTCAATGGAAAGTTCTGACTGCGCTTTTAGATCCCTTAATTTCAGAAGTTTGGATTCGATTTCTGGTTTGGCTATTCCCCCAATATGTTCAGCACTTTTGATAATTTTTGAAATATCCTCCATTGAATTTTGTTGTTCCTCTTGCAACTTTTTATTCTCACAGTTAACTAATTCATTCCCAAATTTTGACATAGATTCAGTTGAAAGTGTGTGCAACTTTGAATCGAAATCAGTTAAAACAGTTACAATTGCTTCTAGAGCATTTTTTCTGAATTCCAAACGCTCCCTCTGCAATTCCACTTTATGTTTTTCAGCTAACTCTTCATTCATTGTAAATTCAAATTTCATTAGACCCGATTCCGCAATATCTTCCTGAAGACTTATCATTGTTCCTTCAAAAAATGATCCTAACTGCTGGTATACCAGGTTGAAATTGGCAAAAGCAGTTTTTAATTCGGTAGAAGAGTAATCGTACCAATCAGTTTTTATGCTTTCAACATTTTTCGTTATTTCTGATTTGAACAGTTCAACGCTGTGCAGCAAAGCTGAGTTATATGAATCCACCAACTCGCACGAATCTTCGGTTTGTCTAAGAACCTTGTTCAATATACTTTTTACCGTAGAATGTGACTGTTCTGCATGTTCGTTGATCAACTTTGTTAATAATTCAATTTTAGATTGACTTTGTAGCATAATCTCATTCAATTTGAAGATTTCTTCGTTCTTATCTTGAATCTGTCTGTCCTTCATTTCTAGTTGGGTCTTCATAGTTGTACTTTCATTTACAGCAACCTTAAGTTTCTTTGTAAGTTGACCATTAACCAAATTTAATTCACTGATATCATGACTTAGTATTTTATTCTTCTCTAGTTCTCCATCTAGTTCTGTACAGGCGCCTTTAAATTTTTGATCTAGTTGATCAATTTTGTCTAATAAGTCCTCTTTGATAATGTCATTCTTGTGTTTGAAAACTTCAAAATCTTCCCCCTTCGCAGTCAACAGTTCTATTAACAATTTTGCTTCAGTTAGTTCAGTTTTTAACGAAGCATTTTCCTCTGTCAATTGGGAATAATTTTCTTCGGAAATATATATTCCATTTTTTGACCTAGCAGCAATAAGATCAAGATTTTTAGTTGCTATTTCGGCGGACAAACTTTTAACAAGAGTCCGCTTTAGGAATATTTCACTCTCACGCCCTGATTGTGGTAAATTTTTAATATTTTTTGCTTTGCAAGCATAATCTAGAGCAGAAATCGTTTCTTCCACGTTCAACTTTGCCGGGGAAATTGTGGTTATTAGTGCTGTTTTAGTTGAACCTCCTAACGAATCCTGTAATAGTCGTGTTAATTTTGATTCTCTATATGGTACATGATTTGTAGATGTTGAAACACTTAATGAATTGATAACTCTTCCTAGAGTGAGTAAACTTTGATTAATTGATCCTGCTTCTTTTGCACGCTGATTTATGGCACCAGATTTGGATATATTTTCTGACCCGGCCAAATCAACCAAATTCATTTTGGAGAATAAGTATTTGCCTTCTGCAGACTGTTTGTAGAGCAATATTGTAAATATCGCATGACTTCTTGAACTGACATCATTGATTCTAGTTGATGCCGTTTTTCTCTTTGCAAGCCCCCGTTTCAACAGATCAAAAGCAGTTGCAAAATTTGGAATATGATCATATTTGAGATTTTGGATAACAGTTTTGCCATTATTCTCATACAATCTGAGTTTTTTCTCATCGTCATCAGCCAACAAGTCCTTGAGCTCCTCATTATATAATTCGATATGTGAGCACTTGACAACATAGTCATCTTGTTTATTCAAAGTTTGGAAAATCTCTCTCAACACACGAGGTATTATACCTGCTTTATCGGTTAATATATCTTTGTTAGCAGCGTTTTCTATTTCACCGCACATTGTATAAGTTTTACCAGTACCAGTCTGACCATAACTTAAAATTGTAACATTGTAACCATTCATAAAATCGTGAAACAAAGGCAACGCAACTCTTTCAAATATATCTCTTTGGTCTGCTTGACTTCCATATACTTGGTCTACCTTGTAAGTTTTGGTTTCATCCGTAAGTTTCATTCCATGTTGATTCGAGACAATCACATAAGCGTCATCGTCTGTAAATTTTTGAGTTGGCAATTCAACAACCACTTTTGAATTTGCAATAGTCTCCCTCTCATTTCGACCTCGGCAACGTACTACAACTTGTACATTTGACATACTATCGATGATTAACCTAGGATTCAATATTATAGTTTGAAATGTAAACAAACAATAATTTTTAGTAAACAAGAATATGCAGGATTTAATGGTAGCGCTGTTTTTATATAGATGAAGTGGAAGGAAGTGATAGCAAATGGAGAGAATAACTACAGTAGAAGGAGGTTTGGTATCATTGTTAATAGCAGTATTAGACATCAAAAAACTTTTTATATATTATGATATTTTGATTATGCGTCCTATATACCATGAATTGACTAACACATTGATTCAGCACAACAAACTATCCCACACTTAATCAAAGAAATCATCGTCATCATCGTCAGAATCCATTTTGTGTCTTCTGTCGAATACAATTTCTGATTTAGCATTATTAACTTGAGCGTCTCTGGAAATACCATCCAAGATTTCAACAATATCCTTTTCAGATAACTTTCTTGTGATTTGGCCCATTTGGTATAATTTCATGATATATTGTTCAACAGAGTCTGCTCTTTCTGGTCTGACTATTCTGACTCTGCTTAATCTTTCCCTAGCTTCTACTTCAAGAAGTTGAGATAACATGGATGATTTGACTTCATCTTGTTTAGTAGGAGGAGGTGCACCTGCACCTCCTGTATTCTTTTGTAATTCATTTAATCTAGCTGCTCTAATAGCATTCAACTCTGCTTCATCCATCCCTTTAAACTGTTGCTACTGTTACTTGTATTACTTCTTGTAATAAAAATGAAAAATGATTATATAATCCAATCTCTCTACAGTCAGAAAAAATGTCATCAACAAAATCAAACCAGCCAAATTGACAGTTGGGAAAGAAAAGAAGAAGACCAATGAGCAACAAACAAGCTAAGACTAACATCCTAAGGAAGTACAAGATTGTCTTCTTAGGTGATCAGAGTGGTATGTACAACTTAAAATTTATTAGAAAAGGATTGAAGGAACTATAGATCTATCTATTCTGACAGAAGCTCCGATTAAGCTGCGGATAACACTATGATATTAATATTCCAACTCTGAGATTTTGATTTATGGGAAAATTAGATATCGATAACAATTAGAAGTGTTCTGTTGTGGCTTGAATTGACTTGTATCAATGATTTTTAATCTTCTTTTCTTTTCATTTATTTTATGTGATCTACTTTCAATACTAACTTCTCTAGTGGGTAAGACTTCGCTAATTACAAGATTTATGTATGATACGTTTGATGAACAATATGCTGCTACCATTGGGATAGATTTCCTCTCGAAAACAATGTACCTAGATGATAATCGTACCATTAGATTACAATTATGGGATACTGCCGGACAGGAAAGATTCCGAAGTTTGATACCCTCATATATACGTGATTCGCACGTTGCTGTTATATGTTACGATATAACTAACAAAAAATCTTTCAACAATTTACACAAATGGATCAAAGATGTCAAACTAGAACGAGGTGACGATGTCATAATCGTCTTGGTGGGAACCAAATCCGATTTAGCCAATGATAAACGTCAAGTGACTGTTGAAGATGTAGAAGAGTTACATAAAGAGGTGAATTCAAAGTTTTTCATTGAAACTTCAACCAAGGCTAATCATAATGTTAAATTATTATTCAAAAAAATTGCCCAATCTTTACCCGAATTCAATCAAGAAGGTGAAGAAGAGGTAGTGAAGAACCAACCAGAAACAGTTGACATCACTGTCGATCAGGAAGTCAAGGAATCTAGTTGTTGTTGATGCATTAGATAGAGTCTAGAATAGACACGGTAGATGTAGCATAGTCGAGACCAGGGAAAAGAAAAAGTTTTTTATTGTTGATTGGAGTAAACTTAATATATATATAATAACTGGACCCCCTTGTATTGTGTAACTTCGAATGACCGCCCTAGGGGTGTAAAAATATCTCAGCTGATAATACCATGTAAGGAACAAGGACGTATTTTTCAAACACAATGGGAATGGTGGATACAATTAAGGAAAATGCATGGGAATGGTGGAATGAATGAAGAGGATGGATGAACAATGTGAAATGCTATGGGGTGTAAATTTATGGTTCATGTATTATGGGTAAAGAGATGGAATAGTACCAAGATAAAGTCCGTTTAAAGTTGTAGGTGATGGGTGAAGAAAGCAATTGTGGTTGGTAAGTGATCTTCCGAGGAGAGTGTGTATAACCAGTATAAGGTAATTGTCTAGCCTTCTGGTTGTGTGGGATTTTGGGTAGGCTTTTTATTTTTAAGGCGTCGATCAAACAAGTTATACGATTGAAAATCAGGTTTTTCGTGTCAGGGGGGGCAGGTGGCCAAGTGACAGAGAAAAGGGGAAAGTACAGGAGGAAAGATGACAAGAAGAAGGATAGTAGGAAGTTAGTATTACTAGGAAAGTATTACTAAGTGTGCATTAAACTAATTAAGGTATGTGTAATGATATACTTGTCTGTTAGACTGTTACCAATTGTTTGTAGATAATTTCTGTTTGTCTCGGCTTTCCCGAAAAGGATTTTATTTATGTTTTTGTGTAATTTTTATTTTTTTAATTATTTTAATTATTTTTTTTATTTTTTATTGATGACGTAATCAACACAAAAAGTTTGTAAAATAACTTTTGGTTAAAATTAAGAATAATAATAATAATAACCAGATTACTTTTAATCTTTTAAATTCGGGTTTCTCTGGTTGTTTACAGGAAAACAATTACTGGTTCTCTGTTAGTCTTTTGCCGCCGCTAGCATTCCCAGTCTCATATCTACTTTAAACCATTCCAGGTTCACATGATGACGGCAGTTAATAACCAGAACCCTTACCAAAATGAATTACACGATAAATCAAAGAAATCCAAAGGACGAGTATTCCAATGCACAGGATTTCCAGGATGCAATATGTCCTTCACTCGATCAGAACATTTGGCACGTCATAAACGAAAACATACCGGAGAACGACCATTCACTTGTCCGTTTTGTTCTAAAAACTTCTCTCGTTTGGATAATCTAAGACAACACAAACAAACGGTGCACGCTTATGAGACGTTCCTTACAAAGGAACAACTACCTCCAACTCAAACACACCCAACAACCCCGAATAATCCACTATTCTCGGTTAACTATACTCACAATAATAATGACAATAGTAATAAAACTAATAGTACTAATAATACTAATACAACGAACAACAACAATATCAACAATAATAATCACAATAATAATATTAACGTTGATAACAATCCTAGCCCCAATCCAAATGGGCCCCATGTTCATTACCCCCATCAATATCTAGCGAATTCATTGATATCACCGCCTTCATCACAATCACCGCACTACCGGCAGCATGCACATGCACATTCACATCCCCATCTTATTCAATCACAACATCTACCTCCTCATTTTAATTATATCCATCCACCACATTCTAATATCAAATCTCAATCGTCCCCAGCTATACAGTCTGATTTCCCTCAGCAGTTACCGCCCTTATTCCCAACTCCACAACATAATCATCCACCAGCAATAATATACTCAGATTCTTCAGAAAGGTCGATACAGCCAGGTCAGCCTATTGTTAGGCCGCTGTCACAACCACTGCCATCAAATAACGAAAATGAAGACGAGACTAAAAGCAATACATCCACAAGTCTCCCGCCTCCACCTTCAAATATTAAACTTCCTGCTCATCAGCTCAAGCAAAAAAGAAGACCAAGACCATTATCTTTACAACATTCATTTGTTAAGAGTAACGAGAATCTAATTTCCCCGTTAGTTAATGATAATTCTTTAAGTCCGGCTGCATCTTCGGCCAGTCCTCCGTTGGTAACAGGTGGAAACTCTCCATATTTGACGAGTTATCCATCATCAACACCGAACATTGTGTCACCTTTGTCACCATTGTTTCATCAATCTTTTAACCAAACAGTTAATAAATCTTCGAACTCGAGGTTATTATCCTTAAATAGTTCATTTAAAGTACCAGCCCTTAATCAGGCACATGCTCCTACTAATTCAAGCTCTGCTTGGTTGAAAGACGTATTGAATGACGACAAGAGGACTAAAATAGTCGTATCTCATGAATCAGATTCTGAAGATCGTGAACCTCTAAGGAAAAAATCTACTGGCCTACAATCTCCAACACTTGCCCAAACAAACCTTTCTACAAACAAGATCGCTTACACGTCAAAGAAACCTACGATTAATAGTTTGTTGTCTCCATATGAATCGGATAAATTTGACGAAGATGGCTCTTCATCGAATAATTCCACCACGTCGGCATTAGCACCAGTTCAAGAATAATGGATTCGATTAGCGGTTACGGCAGCTGCATATTAGTTTGGTGAGTACAATAGGTTTGCTGTTCCATCTTAGGGGACTTGGTTAACGGTTTGCTTTTTTTTTTTGCTTGAATGCTGTATTAAGTGTGGTTGGACACGGTAGTTTGTCACTACATCTGTTTGTTTACGATGATAATATTTCAATTCCCCATGTGCATTAGGCTTTGTTTATTTTTATCTCGTCATATGTAATGAGGTGCCCATATTTCAGTTTTTGGTTCAATGGGATACCAACAAAGGAGATCAATTTAGTTGGATTTAATAAGTTTGTAATCCTGTTTCACAATTGGTGAAATATGTATAGATATCAACATTTAATACAGGTATTCGCGCAAATTTCGTATCTCATTTTTTAGTATTTTAAGGTTTTACTTCGCATATTCCCGAAACCTCTCACTTTAATTTTAAAAATTATTAACCTGATCAACTTGCAAGGTTGCATTTAAGAATAATTTAACCGATTTAGGTGGCACGAATTAATGAGGTGGCACGTTACATGAGCATGTTTTGATTTAATCTCAAAAAATAGATTCTATGGATTCATTGTTTTGGTGATTTTCACTCTATGAAATTGTTTTCCGTGTATTTTATTATAATTATGATCAAACTAACAACTTCGAACCTTAATTCCCCAATTTCAGTTCTGGTCTTGCATTCAATATTTTTTCAGGAACTGGACAGGTACCAATTTCACGGCAATTGATTCCGATATGATTATTACCAACACAACACAACTACTGACATTGGAAAGATATCGCAACAAACGGAACTTTATCATTGGTAAATACGATATTTCTATAGGATTGAGATTTATGCATCTCAAAGTAGTTTCTGGTCGGATGTATCGCAATTGTACCATAAGCCCCAGGCAGTTCTAGTGACCAGGATCAATTTGATTCATTTTGTTATGTATACAGAATTGGTGTTTCACTCGATGTTATACTTGGGTCTCTCACTTCTCTGTTAACAGGGAGCTTTAAGTGAATTAAATTATTGTGTAAATTAGTCAACACTTCAAACTGGTCTAATAATTGATCAAAAGACCTATCGTATTGATTCAAAAACTGGAAAAGTCCTGAGAACAACTCAATTAGTTTCGTTAAATGCTCTATATTCATACTGTATCTAGTGTAGATTTCATTAACAGCATTGAACTTTAAATCGACATAATTGGGGTTCTTATAACTGTTTAAATCATTCCGTAAACTAGGTAAGATCTGCTCTATAATTAGTGATTCATAATCAAAAATAATCTTAAGCAATTGCTGATTTTTGAACACGCTTTCCTTTTTCAAATTTGCTAAACGGATATTGTCTTTGATAAGTTGATTTATTTTGGAATTTTTATGGAACACATGCTCTTTGGTTTCTGCTGGGATATCATCAAGTTTGTACTTCTGCAGGATTAGATAGCGTATCGTGTCGGTGTCTTCAATAGTGTCACACCCAGAATTGGGATATTTGAATTCTGAATCAATTTGGTTGCTGATTGAATTTAAAGTCGCTTGGTTGAGTTTGATTTGATCACTGAACTCATTGACAGTTTCAATCAAGGGCTGGATGTTTTCTGTCTTTAGTAGGAAATAAAACGAAGGGTCTGTCATTGTGGTTGTTTGCTTACAACATATAAAACCAAAACCAGATTATAATTATTTATGCGATTTGATTTCAGGGCGAGGCACAAAAGTTTGTAAATTGCAAGAACGAAACAAACAGGGAGTTGTAACTAATTGATGATTTAGGGAACTACAAGTACGTTTGAACATTTGTTCTATTAAAATATATGTAGAAAAGGAGTTGTTTTGTAATTTTATATATGATGAATTACCGAATAACCGGTAAATGTAGCTCAGGATTAGAAAACTATCCTGAAGTGTGTTGAAGTGAAGTAAGTAGTGTACAAGCAACTCGAAACTGGATGTCACTCAAATAGTTGCTCCGTTAAGGTATATATTTTCTTTCATTAATATTGGGGACATAAATTAGGTTCATCAATCATTTGAAATCTGGATAAATCAGAAATCAAGTATTGCAATTGATTACAATATTCTCTGGGTTTGCATTAATCATCTCAAGCTTGCAGTGTTACTAATCTGGGCATTCTTCCTTTCCTGTTTTCCTTTTTTCATAACTTGTTTCAAAGCAACACTATCTAATGGGTCCAACAACTCGAACGAACATAATAATTCCTCGGAAACACTCATTACTGCCCCCCAATTGTCAAATTCACCGCAATAGTTTGGGGCCGAAAATACGGTAACCAAGGTTCGGTCATTGAAAAACTCATATCCATCTTCGACCACCATATGAGCTCGACATACTAAATCAAACCCAAACTTGCTTAAAAACTTGTTGATTGCTACCTTTGAGAAAACATAAGATACACCTCTTTCATTATCCTCCCATTCATTCTGTGTATCTGCTGGATCGGACCATAGCAAATCGTTCAATAAACCAAAATCTGGAACATCAGTTGGCCTGGCGATATTTCTAATTTCATCCATCGAGCTTAACACTGGACTTAAACCACCGTGTACGCAGAAAATCTTACCTGCAACAATTGCAGCAATTGGTAAAGTGTTGAATGTATCAACGAATACTTTCCAAGTTTTTATATTGCATCTTCTTTTACATTCATCATAAAATCCATAAACTCTAGTAACATTTGCACACTCATGATTCCCACGAAGTAAAAAGAAGTTTTCGGGATATTTAATTTTATAACATAATAATAATAAAATGGTTTCCAAGGATTGCTTACCTCTGTCGACGTAATCACCCAAAAATAAATAATTGGTAGATGGGGGGAAACCGCATTTGGTGAACACTCTAATTAAGTCACCATATTGGCCATGTACATCACCAACTACTTTGACAGGAGGAGACAACTCTAATAAACTCGGTTGACTCAAGAATATTTCACGAGCTGTTGCACAAATAATCTGAATTTCCGAAATCTTTAAACAAACAGCCTTGGTTCTTTTACCAGAATATCCAGCGTCAAGTAGTCTTTGAATTAAATCTTCAATATCGATCGTGTTATCATCATTTGTGATTGTTCTTGTTACTGATGATTTTGTTGGAAGTTTTTGTAACGACGGTATGTCCTCGGCACTAGCTACTCGAGAGTGAATAGAACTAGCGATACTCCTGTTGTCACCCCCAGTTAATTGTGGGGATAATGGGGTATTGAGCAATGAATTATTTGTTGACGTTCTTGACAACTTACCACTAGAAAAGGAGGAAGATGTTTGAGAAGTAGCATTAAATTCAATATTTTCATTGGTATTTCTTCTAAGAAGTATAGGTTCTTTTGGTTCTATTTGGACCATTGATGCTGGAACATTCAGTAACATATTTGATGAAGATCCATTTCGAGATATTGAATTCGGGGTTTGTTGATGTGACTGTAACTGTGATGGTGGCAAAGGTTGCGTTTGGGTCGTATTGGTTATTGTGACTTGTTCTTCATTGTTACCAAAAGAATTTGATCTACTTGGGGCTCTTGAAGATTTCAACGGTGTGTCTGAACTACTAGCAGGTTCAGAAAATGATTTTTTTGATCGAATTGATCTAGTAGATTTTGTTGATTTTGCTGAATTCTGGGTATCTGACCTTGTTAAAGGTGGAGCTTTCAGATGTTTTGAAGGGGAATTTGCTTTATTCTTGGACGGAGAATTCTTTGAAGGAGAATTACCCATGATGAAACTGTGTTGAAAGTGTATCCAAAAGAAAGATAAGTTTGTAAAATATATCAACAAATAAAAAGACGTTTCAATCGATTCAAACCAATCTATCTGCTAACCAAGAAAAGTAGTTGTAGTTGGAAACGTAATATAACGAAATAAGACTTGATATGATACTTAAAAGTAGATTGAGATAAAACTAGTAGTAAATAAAACAACTATGTGAGTGTAAGACCTAGAGTGAAAAGGTCTGTGCTAATCTAAATGACAATCTAATTGATAAAAAAACAGGCGTCTTGTTCAAAAGGCAGAATTGATAATCAAAACTTTATTTTGAGAAATTACGTAATCAAACCAATTAGAATTAGAATAGATTAGATCAATATCTAAACTTACAACTACAATACCACTTACTTACTCATATATAATCTTTACATTATTAACTCCCATTTCATCTAACTACTCTCTCTCTTTCTCTACCTACTCTTCTTCTTTCACTTCATTTCATTTATCTACATTTTACTAGAGTCATTGTCTTTTTATCATTGTCAATTTCCTCCGAAAAATTATTTCAAATCCGATATCTTTAAAACCAATGGACTCAAACCAATACCCCTAACAGATATCCCATCTTTAACTCAATTGATCTGCTACTACAATTTCATCTCTCTTTTTCCTTTTTCTTCTTCTTCTTCTTGGGTGTTTCAAGTCAACAGGTTTTCATCTCTGCTTCTCCACCCCACACACCCTACACTTTGATTTATCATCCTCTGCGCTGGTGATAGCCACCATATCCAATCGTTTTAAAGGGTATTAGAGCATTTTAAAAAGTGGGCTGTTAATTCCCCCCTTTTCTAGAACATGTATATGTATGTATGTATATTTAATCTTACGATCGTATCTGGAGAGAATACTTGGAACAGAGTCAGAGAATTGGCCCTAAACTGTAATTTAAATTGTCTAATGTTTTATATACTTATTGGTGTTTGTACATTGATTTGAAGTTGTAATTGTTTTATTTGCAATTGGCAAACTCAACTGTTTCTGTTGATCTAATCTCTTCCATAACCTTGATTGAAAAAAATTGTGTGCCGGATTCTTCATCTTTTTACATTATAGGTTATTCTCTAATATGCTACGAATTGCTCCCAGGTCTTGTCTTTCAAGAAGATATATATCTTCATCTATTACCAGGTTGAATGCTAGTCAAAAATCTCCATCCAATGATGAAAAACTTCACTTTGGGAAGTTCAGTCAAGCCGAATATGATGAAGCTGCTAGTTATATCAAAAGTCAGATCTCAAAATTAGAAGCTGATATCAAAGGTGACACTAACGTTCGTGAAAATCTCGGGAAAATGCCCCTGTTTCCTCAAAGAGACCAAAAAAGTACTGACGTTCATAATTTAACTGATTTGTTTAGCCAAACTATCAAAACAACCGGTCCCCTTTCATTGTCAGCCTATATGAGACAATGTTTAACCCATCCTGACTTTGGTTACTACACAACTAGAAATCCATTGGATACCAAAAGTGGTGATTTTATAACATCACCGGAAATATCTTCCGTATTTGGAGAAATGATTGGTATTTGGCTCTTTTCCACCTGGAAAAATCAAAACTGTCCCGAAAATATCCGAATCATTGAATTTGGTCCTGGTAAAGGATCATTGATTTATGATGTCATTCAAACTCTCAATCGATTGGCAAGAAACTCCAAACTTCACATTGAAATAAATTTAATCGAAGCCAGTCATGTATTACGAAAAGAACAGTGGAAAATGCTTTGTGGTGATAACGCTTTTGTCGATGAAAAGGATGGACACAATAGTTCCGTCACTAAATGGAATAATACTATTCGCTGGTATAATACAGAAAAAGATATAGTTGATGATGATAAAATCGCAAATTATGTTCTTGCTCATGAGTTTTTTGATGCTTTACCAATAAAAAGTTTCGAAAAAACAAAAAATGGCTGGAGAGAGTTTGTTGTAGAGCACACTCCAAGTGTGGTGAACACTCAAGGCAAATTGGAAGGTGAAGTACTGGAAAATTCAGAAAACCTCGAAACAGAATTTCATCTTACTTTATCTCCAAAAGAATCCCCATCCTCAATTATCCCAACTCTTAATCCAAGATATTCTGAATTGGAAGATGGTTCTCGTATTGAAATATGTACCGACGCCGAGCTCTATTTAATGAAAATGGTTCAGCTTTTAAACAATAAATCAAACTTGGGTGGTGTTTTAATAGTGGATTATGGTCTCGCCGACGAAATACCTGAAAATTCCCTTCGTGGAATCTACAAGCATAAAATAGTATCTCCATTTTATAAGCCTGGGGACGTAGATTTATCGATTGATGTTGATTTTGCCGCATTGAAAAACTTAGCTGCAAAACATTCGCAACCATTTGGCCCTATTGATCAAGGTGATTGGCTCCATAATCTTGGAATTGGTTACAGGATCAAGCAACTTCTCGATCAAAATCAAGATAAACCGGAAGTTCAAGACAAAATATATGATGCCTATAAAAGACTTACTGACAAAGACGAAAAATCAATGGGGCAAATCTATAAGTTCTTTTGTGTGATGCCATCGAAGTCTACACCACCTACTGGATTTTAATCAATGATTTGACAATAGGGTATCCATGTAATCGACCCCTCATAATTCAGTATATCTTCCAGCCCACGATATCCTCTAACTGTATAATTTAGGTGTGGACTTTCTTTTTCTGTATATAATATTGCATTAACTATCATGTTACACGTTAGACGAGCTTATTTGGTACCATTCAAGCTTGAGATGTATTTATATTGCTCTTTTTAGAAGTGCATACTAGATTTACTCTTTACATAATTATATAATTAATCATAGAACTATTTATCATCCAAATGCAATCGAGACTACTTTGTGAAAATTAACACATTTCATAATTTTTTGCAATTTTGTACTATAATTTTGGATGCGAAAATATGAACACATTAGAAGCTGGTATATAACGCATCGTAATGCAAATCGATTCCAAAACCAAGGTATATAACAACCAACAATTATGGTTTTCAATAATGGTGCTGATCTTTCCCAATCTTACCAGATCACACTTGTCGACTTGCATAAGCTGAATAACCCCCAGTTCCCTGAACAAACTGGTCAAATATAAAGCTTTTCCAAGTTAACGTACATTCATTTTATCTGTATCTGAACCACTCTTCCTCATGTTATTAATATATTTCTATGAAATCATCTATTACTACTTCTACAAAATGGTATATGAACGTTTCATGAACAATTACATGAACAAATACATGGTATATGAATTTTCTCACCGTAATCATATACCCACAGAGTTATATTACGACACTAGCAACATATTCTACCTTGAACGGGATAGAATCTTCTTGGTTAATCAAGAAAATGAATCATTTTTGAGGGAGCTGAAGTTGGAAAACATTGAAATTTTCACCTTAGTACAACAAAAACAATACGAGAAAGAGGCATTCGAAGAGTATTTGATAATATAAACCTTCAAGCCGTAAATTCACTTGAGTATGATAGCTTGATTTTGATTCACCAATATGAAAAGAGCCTCAATTCATTATCCATTATCCAAGATAAATATATGTACATTATTTGATGCAGTATCAGGCTAAAATCAAAATCTATTCTGATACTTCCAGACTTTTCATAATAGATTTCATATATACAAGACAATAAACCATTAAACCAACTACAATATCATTACAGTAAAGACCAGTCCCACTTATCGATACCATCTAGAATATCGGAATCGAAATTATCGGCATAGCAGAGACAATAGTGTTCATAGAGCATTCTTATCTCCTCTATTTCATCAATAAATTCTAACTTATTCAATCGTTGAATATCCCGTTCTTCAATCCAGGGCTTCTTCGAGTTTGCTGTTAAAGCGTTAAACCCACCAACATGACTCATTTCTGTCAATCTTACATTGTTAAGCTTGCAATTCTTGCTAAGAAATTGAAATCTACTCTGCAAAGTAGGATACATTGCAAACGACTGTAAGTCAATTCCTCGATCAATTAAATTTTTGGACATTGTTGATCCAAAAGAGTCACTCAAGGACATTGGTTCGTAAATTAAAAAAGATAAGTAGCTGTCTGCCCATTGTTTCCAAATATCAATAATAGATTCATTTTCTTTTGGTGATAGATAACAAAGTACACATTCACTTAGAACTAATGTAGGTAAACTCGGATTGTACATTTCTTTCAAATTCTCAATAGTCAACTCTCGTAAATCTATCCCCGTAAGCGTATAACGGGCAGTGTGTAATTTTGGAGTTAAATTGGCAAAGCTTTCCTTGGATTCTATTATTGGACAGGGTTCAGTTATTCCCAATAATTTTTGAACTTTGGGATTTGCTAACAAAGCCAATTTCTTAATCTTAGTGGATTCTGGAAAGTCAATTTCATTGTAAATTAAGTGATTATATTTCTCAAGTAATTGGATAAACCTGGTATCTGATCCTCCTCCAAGGGAAATGATTTGACACTGATCAAATTTTTCAATGAATTCAGCTAAAACCAAATCGATCAGTCGAGTCCTCAAGTATGTTCCTCTATTAATAATTGGCAACTTCCTTTCTTTGAAAACCCCCCTCAATGTACGACCAGCTGATAATTGTGAGTATCCGTTGCAGAATTGCAAATGTTTTTGATATGACGAGACCAAATCCTGAATATGCTCATCGTTTGGTTCAAAGTACAGTTTGATATTAGCACTGGAACGACAGCTTAGCGCATCCAAGTCAGTGGCCCGTATGATCTTCTCCTTCTTTTCACTTGGAGAAAGCATAGGAAAACACTATGTTGATTTTAAAGATAATTTTCTGCGATCAGTTGAAGACAGAGGATATTGAAAATGAAAACACAAGAGAAATATTATACGAATAATGAAATGACTGAATACTAATGACTATACTCTATATGATTCTATTAATAGATATATTATTACTTTTTCTTGACAATGATCCACCAATTATCCATTTCATAGCCTTGGTCTACTATCGTGCAATCTCCAGTTTCCAAACAATTCAGTTCGAGTTCTCCCTTTGAGTATAGATGATAATATCTATATTTAGTGACTGGTGGTTCAGCAACTGGTTCAGCAACTGGCTCTGGGGCATCAGCAGTTGTCTCAGGATCTTTTACAGTCGATTCGTTGATATCTATGTCAGCGATGCCTTCGGTTATATTCTTCTTCTTTCTATTACGTTTCTTGGGACCAGTTTTCTTTTTTTGTTGTTGAGGTAGGACCCATGGGATTAAGATATCTTGGTCGTCACCTTCTTTGTATCCTCTTCTTGAATTCTCTTGCTCAAGGGCCCAACAGTAGATTAATAATTCACCTCCCGTCCTTAACTTGGTAAGTATGTGTTTGATAGCATCTACTCTCCTCTGAGTAGTTGAGAAATGGTGAATGACTGCAATGGAAATAGCAAAATCAAAAGTATTATCGGGATGAGGTAAAGCCAAACCATCAGCTATACCCAAATTGTAATTATCCTGAGAGATATCCTTTGCACAGCCAATCAAACCACTTGATCTATCTGTACCAATCATGAAAACATCCTTATTTACTCCAAGATACTTCCCATTCCCACATCCGACATCGACTCCAATTGAGTATTTAGTTTGATTAAGTAAGAACTTTTCAACTATAGGCCAAGGTTTGTAACGAGTTTGGGAGAAATGTGGTGCTATTTCATTATATATATTATGAACATAGTCTTCTTCCTGTTCAATAGGGTTTAAGCCTTTACTAATGACTTTGGAAGGAACTGACATTGTCTACAAAGAAGAAGGTTTATATATCACCATCTCAAAGACTGTACCAATAATGAAGAAGTTCACGTGATACATAGTAAATGTTTAATGAAAGAAGATTAAAGTAAACTAATACTAGTTTCTATAATGATATGATTAGTTTCAAAGGGTATTATCTATTAGCAATACTCTTTATAGTATTACCAATACTATACAATACTTATTTTTCACAAAATTCACAAATTAAAACCATCAATAAGTCACTACACAATTTTCAAGTTATCATTCCCATATACATTAAATACACTGGACCCAAGTTTTATTTCCCAGATCTTATACAAGCATCCCAAATTCAAGTTGATGCAGAGTCTAAGAATGTACTTCCTCACAATTGGAAATTGAAGTTATTCAATGATGATATTAAAGAAGATTCAACAAAACCCAATAGCGAGTACACTCTAGATTTAATTTACCACCAAGAGGATTCTGTTGGGTTAGCGTCGGAAGAGTTAAAGTCATACCTATTTTATACATTGAAGTCAATACATAACAATGATTTGCCTTACAATTTGGCTCAAGCTATTATTTACAATTTGCTAGAAATTGAAACTAGAACAATCCAATCTAACTCAGTGGATCACATTTATTTACAAGTTAGTACTAATTCAAGTAACAACGATGATATTGCGGATATTTTGGCTAAGTATAGAGGTCTTGTCACGTATTCTGTCGACGATAACATCAGCAGTGATTTCGATTTCACATCGAGGCTAACTAATAATTCTGAAAAATGGCCCATGGACTTAACTAAGTACACAGACAATGATACAGTTGCGGAGAAGCTTGTAAAACTTGATTTAGAAATCAAACAAGGGTTGAATATACCAGTAAATGAAAATTTAGATCTCCATATTGCTAGTAAAAAGCGACTCTCTACTCTTAAAAGTTGGAAAAAAATTGCAAAAAGATTGAATGTAAATTACAATGCAACATTGGCAACTCAGTTGAATACGTTGATACAAAAAGCATCCAATCATCCTACTGGAGATTGGACTGAATTGTTGGTTGAAACAAATTCAATTAGTTTAGTTTGATTGTGTAGAATAATGCACGCGAAAAGTAAACTTTTAATAAGGTGTAGAACTTCTTTTGGGTAGCAAACGATGTCAAACAATGATATAGAGGTGTACTCTGATGACCACGAGAGCGACAGTGATGTAAGTCTAGACGAGGAAGACGAGGAGTTGATTTGGAGGGTCTTCTTCAGTGGTGAGCGAGATATGGTTGATGGAAGAGATGGAGATGAAGATGAAGATGGAGAGGAAGAAGATAGTCTGGATGATGGTATTGACATATACGACGTCGACCTAGACGACATAAATGATCCTGAGCTAGTTGCCAAATACAACAGCTTAATTCAGATGAAAATTAATAAGAATATACCCGAAGAAGAGAAGAAGCGTTTACTAACGTCAAATCTTACAAATTCACAAATGGATCGATTCGAGGCCTATAGAGGTATGAAAGTCAATAGGCCCGGGGTTAAGAAGATTTGCAATGGGGTTTTAGGCCATTCAATTCCAAATCAGATTGCAGTTGTGTTATCAGGTATATCAAAACTGCTTCTTGGTGAAGTGATAACTCGAGCATTTGAAGTACAAGAACGAGACAACAAAGCAAGGCTAACAGAAGATATTGCTGCCAAGAAGAAACAAAAGCAGGAAGTATTGCGAGGTGTAGAAATAGGAAAAGAAGCCGAAATTGATGACAAAAGGCTACACTTTGAAGGGGATGTACCTAGTCCATTACAACCTTCTCACATACGCGAAGCTTGGAGATTATACAAATTAGAGAATAGTAGTGCCTTCAGTTCACAATGGAGGAAGCAGGGAGATGCCGATGGAAAATTATTTCGCTGAGTCTATTTTCATTATTCAATGTCACCCAAGCTGCAAAACAGCTCTGTATAGATATTTCATAGATGTAATGTATAAACTCCTTTGCTACTAAGTAACTCCTCTCTTCAAAAGCTACCCCGTGTTTACTTCCTGTACAATCGTATGTTCATTTTCTCAGCAAGATAATTAATTTTTGGCGCTAGGTGAGTTCGTCTCCATACATAAACATGGGAGAAGAAGAACATACAAGGAAGCGTAAGAGGATTGCCCTAAGTTGTGACAATTGTCGTAAAAAGAAAACAAAGTGTGATAGAAAACTACCTTGTGGATATTGTATCAAGTTGAGTATTCCACATACTTGCGTATACAGTTCTCCAAAACATGTGAACAATAGCAATTTGGGTCATGGTGATGAGTCTATTCAAGAGGAACTTTTAAAATTACAACTGAAGATAAGGGAGCTTGAAAATGCTGTTTCTAAACCTAGCCCAGAGACTCCCCAAACAACTTTTCGAATCAATAATGAGGCAGTGTACATTGAATCAGAATACTCGGTTATCGAAAATAATCTGGATCTCTTAGTTGGGCTCAATCCAATTGGATCGGAGGATGAACTGATTAGCTTTTATTTCGGTGACGGAGAAAGTAAAGACAGTACTCCAAGTCTCACTCTACCGTTCTTATCTTTACTGAAAAGAGATCCAGGAGTTCATCTATTTTGGATCTATTTTGCACAGCCTAATGTCGGTGTCAACTTTAAAGATGTGTTTTTCAATCGGGTTAGTAATGACGATAACAAATGGCGTTTTGAAATGAATGAGAAAGCAATATCCATTTTAGGTGACAATTACATAAAGCAAATAGCTGATGGAAGCTCACTAGAAATTGTTAAGCAGACATTATCTAATTGGGGTAGAGATTTTGGTATAGCATATCACCCTATTGACATAAAAGAATTTACAATGTCAGATAAAATAATTTCAATATTAAATTGTATGGCGCCTATCCAATCATATATGAGCGTATTTTTTGAAAAACTATACCCATATTTTCCGTTAATCAATGAAACAAGCTTTAGGGAAGAGGTTGCACGTATCCTATGTATTGACATTGGATTAACAGAGAAAGTGTTTACGATAAAATTTGAAAAAAGTCTGGACATGGCGATAATTGCAGTTCTATTTTACCTTTGTAAATTAAGTCATTTGAGTTTGTTCCACAACAACCGTAAGCTTAATCGTCAAGAAATGAACTCCAATGATGGAAGTCCATGGATCCAACAACGAAGATCCCTCATGTCTTACCCAGTACCGATCGATGCCATAAATATCGCAGGCGAATGCCTAAATAAGTTCAGCTTGGTGACAAAACAGGACTTATGGGTTCTCCAGGGGCTTATATTTTCAAGAATATATGATATGTACAGCCCGGAAGTTGGGGACTTATTAGTCGATGGAGACTCCCAAGTTTTCAACGGTGTATTGATACAGGTTGCCTTTTCTTTAGGTTTGAATAGAGATCCCGACTTCCTCCCAGAGCCAATGAGTGACGAGACAAAGCATCTTCGAAGAAAACTATGGTATTTCTTAGTAAATTTAGATATAATGGACACCATTAGATTAGGTACTACTATTTCGGTGAGTACAACGAACTACGACACAAAGCTACCATATTTTAGGGCAACTGAAGCTGATGGTATTAGCGGTAAAATTGAGGAGAGTGTAAGTAAATCATTTATTATGCTTCGACCTCTAATACTTGGTCTTCAAAATTTAGCGGACTTAGTGGTTAATATCAAATCTAAGATAAAACTTCCTACTGTTGTCGAGGCAGTGAAGGACCTCGAAGCAGTTTTAGCTAGAATGTTCGGAAGATTCAAAGACTTCTTGAAAGTTGATGCAAGCGACTGTGATTCATTTGTCATTCTCAGCATGACATACTATATAAAGGCCAAATTATTTTTGGTAGTTGTTTATTTCCGACTTTATGTGTA
>JAXQKE010000321.1:23406-35333 GCA_037042355.1 Candida sp. Y128-05E | reverse complement strand
ACAATCAATAAATAAGTTGTAGTTTGAATCAACCTTCTCAATGAAATCAATATTCAAATCTTGCAATTGCTTAGTTAAATTATTGTAAATGACTTTGTTAGGACGTTTAGGATAATATACAGTTGGTTGAAACCCCCATAGTTTCAAGTGTCTAGCAACTACCAAACCATCACCACCATTGTTACCGGGACCGATCAATATCAAAGGTTTGGTTAGTGTAGGATACTGTTTGAACACGGCGAGGGCTACCAGCAAACCAGCCAATTCCATCAATTGGTCAATGGAAAATTGTCCTGAGCCCATGAGCTCTTGATCTAGTAACAAGGCAGCCTTGGCTGAGATTGTTTTAAGTGTCATGATGAATTGATTAATGATTGCGATTGAGGGATCGAAAGAACTTAAATATTTAATATTACAAGAGAAAGAAGATTATGGTGTCAATAGATAGAGATAACAATTTATAACATATTTCTTTAGACAAGACAACTGATTAAACTACTCCTTGATGAATTACTGTTGATTTTGGCCTTCCCTAGAAAACTTCACACCTACTAGCGGGCCTGCTTGAACTTCAGCCCAGTATTTCTTTTCCCAGTATATATCCAATTTCTGTGAAATTTCTCCTATTTTCCAATACTTTGTATCTACAACCTACAACGTATACTATATCTATACAACCTTCTATTCTGCTTCCACCTCTTCTCTTGTTATCTATCTGTAGAATCTTCTGGTAACTTTTGATTTTGCAACTTAAAAATTCATATGGTGCGTGGCCAAAACGAAAGCTAGGATAATTTTAGTATAAGCATACTTGTTAAATACATTTACCAGTGAATAATAGATACTTTGAAACATGGAATTTGAATTAGAACCTACTTTGGAATCGATTGTTAGTCAAGAAACCCTTAAATGGATTTTTGTTGGTGGTAAAGGTGGTGTAGGTAAGACAACTACCTCATCTTCTATTGCAGTGCAATTAGCATTGAAATATCCCCAAGAAGAGTTCTTGTTGATTTCAACAGATCCCGCTCATAATTTATCTGATGCTTTCTGTCAAAAGTTTGGTAAAGATGCTAGAAAAGTCGATGGGTTAACTAATTTATCTTGTATGGAGATTGATCCCGAAGCTGCCATGAGTGACATGCAAGCGCAAGCTCAACAGTACAACAATGATCCTAACGATCCTTTAAAATCAATGATGAGCGATATGACTGGTTCTATCCCCGGTATTGACGAAGCATTATCGTTTATGGAAGTTTTAAAACATATCAAGAGTCAAAAAGTGGATGAAAATGGTGAGAAAAATGATTCAATCGCTTACAAGACTATTATCTTTGATACCGCTCCAACCGGTCACACTTTAAGATTCTTACAATTACCTTCAACATTACAGAAATTATTAGGTAAGTTCCAAAGTTTGTCTGGTAAGTTCGGTCCCATGTTGAACATGTTGGGAGGTGGTGCTTCCAATGGTCAAGACTTGTTTGAAAAGTTGAATGATGTCCAAAAGAATGTCAGTGAAGTCAATGAACAATTCACTAACCCTGACTTGACCACTTTTGTCTGTGTGTGTATTTCTGAATTCCTTTCATTATATGAAACTGAAAGAATGATTCAGGAATTAATGACTTACAACATGGACGTCAACTCCATTGTTGTCAACCAATTGTTATTTGCTGACGATGATGAGAAACCTTGTAAAAGATGTGTCTCAAGATGGAAAATGCAAAAGAAATACTTGGACCAAATGGCCGAATTGTATGAAGATTACCATTTGGTTAAAATGCCTTTACTCGGTACTGAAATTAGAGGTATTGATAACTTGAAGAGATTCTCTAAATTCTTGTTATCTCCATATGATCCTAAAGTCGATGGTGACATTGTAACTGATTTACAAGAAAAATAAAAAGAATAGAAAAGAAAACAAAAATTGAGTTTCAAGTGAATGTGTAAACTCCTATATATCATTGTGTATAGACCTGTAATAATAAATTAAATAATTGAGCCTTGGATTTGTTTTGTTGTAGGAGATAATTTTTTTTTCGCAGTCAAACTTGGATAGTGAATAAAATATTATAAACCTTTGACTGGCCATGGCTAGAGGAAACCAGAGAGAGTTAGCAAGAGCTAAGAACGCAAAGAAGCAACAAGAAGCTTCTAAAGAAAAGAAGGGTGACCCTGCGAAGAGAATGGAAACAGATGCTGAGAGAATGAGAAGAAAACAACAGGAATGTATGTAAAAAAAAGAATACTAATCGATTGAATGGCTATAAAAGCGAAGATTTTTGGTTACCTATTGATATCAATAGTGGCCCAAATAATAATAATTACACAAGCTTAATTTTTCATCTAAACTTTACTAACATATCTAGCTGATGCCAGAAAAGCAGAAGAAGCCGCTAAAGGAAAGAAGTGAATAATAGGAATCACCAAACAGTGACTGTTAGGTGAATATATATATGGAGTAATAAAAGTCTGATTATTTACAAGTTCAATTAGTAATAAAAGATTTGATATTAGTTCAAATATCATAATTAGTTTAGCTGCAAAAGAAAATTAAAAAATGTATAAAAATAATCTCAGAATTTAGTTGTAATACATTATAATACAATCATCATCAATAGAACTGTTTCTTCTCTTTTATTTGCTCTTTTATCTCAAATTTAATCATTTTCAATTGGTGCATCCAGATCTCCGGAATTGGACAATGCGAAAAGCTTCACTATGAACAAATTAAACGATCCAACACTATAGCTCAATTGCACCAATATGTTAATTGAAGAATCTTACTACGATGTCAAAACATCATACGATACAACCATGAGATTGTTTGTCTACCATCCCAAAGTATTGGGATATCCCAATATCAAGTTTCCTGGGGTTGTTGTATATTCGGAAATTTATCAAGTATGTACCATAAGATAACTTTTTTATATTTAGTACTAACATTTAGGTTACTGGTCCTGTGCAAAGGTTTGCCAAAGATATTGCTGGTCAAGGTTACATTGTAGTCTGTCCATCGATTTATCATAATTTTGAAGGTCCAGAGGCATTGGCATACGATGTTGAAGGTACTGATAAAGGTAATAATTATAAGGTTATGAAGGAAGTTAAATCGTATGACGAAGATAATAAATTGGCTATTGATTATTTAACAAGTTTACCCACCTGTAATGGAAAGATTGGTACCACTGGTATGTGTCTCGGAGGTCATTTGGCATTTAGAGGGGCATTAGACCCTAGAGTTTCAGCTACTTTCTGTTTCTTTGCTACCGATATCCATAACCATGCTCTTGGAAAAGGTGGCGATGACTCGTTAGCTAGATGTAAAGAAATCAAGGGTGAAATTATTTTAGTGTTTGGTGAAAAAGATAACCATGTACCCTTTGAAGGTAGAACTTTGATTAGACAAAAATTACACGATGAAAACGTCAAACACACGTTGATTGAAGTATACGACGCCCAACATGCTTTTATTAGAGATGAATCTAGTAAAGGGAGATACGATCCTGCTGTTACTAAGAATTGCATGGAATGGTTATTGGAATTGTTCAACCGGAAATTGAAGTTGGAATATGGTCAAGAAGCAGAAAAACCTCCAATTGAAAATGTATGTTGATTTATAAAGGAATATTGACGTTATATATCAAATCGTTAGATTTTAATTTTCTATTCTTTATCTATGTCTAATAATTGAATCAATTTTAAGGAAAAAAACAAAAACAAAAATCAATCGAGAAGGGACATCACTCTTAAATTCAAACGAACAGACTCTCTTCCCAGTTCTCTATGATTGTCACTTACTTCTATAATCTTTATACTTTAAATTTACAATGACACGACTTATTAAAAATATATGCAGGAAATATTTTCAGCATCGTTTGTATGAAAATTTTCGTAGTACAACCATAGGACTAAGTAGAATCGACTATACACCTTAAACCACTATGAGACCGATTAAGTTGATGGGACACGAGCGTTCTTTGACGCAAGTTAAATATAACAGAGAAGGTGATTTATTGTTCTCGGTGGCCAAAGATAACGCCGCTTCTATTTGGTATTCATCAAATGGGGAAAGATTAGGAACCTTAGAAGGTCACCAGGGTGTGATTTGGTCGATTGATGTTGATCCAGAATCAGAATTGTGTGCTACCGGAGGTGGTGATTTAGCAATCAAATTATGGAAAGTTGAAAACGGTCAATGTGTATTTACCTGGGAAACTCCATCTCCAGTGAGAAGAGTATCTTTCTCACCAGATGGGACACGATTATTGGCTATTGCTGATCAAGTTATGGGTCACATAGGGTCCGTCTTTGTCTTTGACTTGAACCGTAAAGAGTTCACTCAACAACCACAAGCACCAGGTTTAATAATAGAAACCGCACAAGGTGGAAGTAAAGCCACTGTCGCTGGATTCTCAGCTACTGGTGAATTCATAATTGTCGGCCATGAAAATGGTTACGTATCTAAATACGATTCCCAAACCGGGGAAATAGTCAAACAAGTCCAAGCCCATGGTATTCATAACGAAGAAAAAATCCATACCGTTACTGATATACAGTTTGCCCCTGAAGACAAATCATATTTTATTACTGCTTCCAAAGATAAAAACGCCACTTTGATTGATGTCGATACTTTTGAAATCATGAAAGTATACAAAGCAGATGCTCCTATGAACACTGCTGCCATAACATCCGTCAAAGATTTCATTATATTAGGTGGGGGTCAAGAAGCTAGAAACGTTACCACTACTGCTGAGTCGCAAGGTAAATTCGAAGCCAGATTCTATCATAAGATTTTCGAAGACGAAATCGGTCGTGTTAAAGGTCATTTCGGTCCTTTGAATACTATTGCTGTCCATCCAGATGGTACCGGGTACAGTTCTGGAGGAGAAGATGGTTTTATCAGAGTACATTCATTCGATAAATCATACTTTGAATTCTTATTTGATGCTGAAAGAACCGAAAGAGCAAAAGCCTCTGATGACATTTAAATAAAAATAAAATAATAGAATAACCCACCTTTGTATATTATATATGATTACCAATAGAAATCAATTATTATTATGTTAGTAGTAGTAGATCTCATTGTGAATGTCGTGGTTTATGACGATATTTGTCGTAAAATCTGACATCTACACGTGACTGCAGCAATTGAAATATATGCAGGAGATTAACAGTTCCATTGCAAATTTCAGTAAGAGGCAATTTGATCTCAGACTAGAGATAGACGTGGTATACGTGTACTAGGTAGTTTCAGGTGTTATTAACTGAAGTATATATAATATCAAGTTACTATGTCTACATCAGAGAAAGAAACAAGCCCTTCCGATGAAGAGGAGATGGATGGTGGGTTTTTTAAGGCTGATCCCACATATTCACGTACTAGAAAGAGAGCTACACGCTCTCAAAATGTATCTTATACTGAGGATTCTGATATAGAATTAAATGAAGAGGATATTATTGATGTTAAAACTATAAAGAAAGCTAGAACTACGCGGACTACGCGTAGAAACACGTCAAAAGGAAAGAAAGCTATTGAAGTTGAAGAGGAATCGGATACTGAATTTAAGATCGAGTCTGTTCACGAAGATTCGGATTCAGATATTCCACTCGCTTCGCGTAATGGAAGCTCTATTCAAGATGCTATCTCATTATCTGATGACGATTTGGATTTGGCTACAGAAAACTCATTAGTTGAACTAGACAAGAAAGAAAAGAAGAAACGGGCTCCACGTAAGAAAAAACCTCCCAAGGTCAAAGTACCCTACTTCACTCGTACTACTAATAAACTTTATGAACAGCATCCTCATTTAAAAGATGTATTCCCTTATTTAGAGAGTATACCAAGAATAGAACCACAAAGAGCGGCCCAACCTCCTGGTATGACTATCAAATTATTACCTTTTCAATTAGAAGGTTTGGACTGGTTGTTAAAACAAGAAGATGGTGAATTTGGTGGCGGGATCCTTGCAGATGAAATGGGGATGGGGAAAACTATCCAGACCATTGCTCTTTTCATGCAAGATAGACAAAAAAGACCTAACCTTGTGGTAGGTCCTACTGTTGCCCTAATGCAATGGAAACATGAAATTGAAAAACATACAGACCCTGGTAGTTTGAAGGTTTTACTTTATCATGGTGCGAAACGGTCAAATAATGTTGAAGAGTTGATGGAGTACGATGTGATTCTCACGTCGTATTCGGTACTAGAGTCTGTGCACCGTAAACAAGTTTACGGTTTCAAACGTAAGGCTGGTCTAGTTAAAGAAAAGTCAGCATTACATTCGATTCCTTTTTATAGAGTAATTCTTGATGAAGCTCATAATATCAAAGATCGTACTTCGGGTACTGCCAAAGCAGCAAATAACTTAAATACCCAGAAAAGATGGTGTCTCTCCGGTACCCCGTTGCAAAATAGAATTGGAGAAATCTATTCCTTGATTCGATTCATGAAGATTGAGCCATTTCATCGATATTTCTGTACCAAATGTGATTGTCAAAGTGAGGATTGGAAATTCTCCGATTGGAGACATTGTGACCAATGTGGCCATTCTCCAATGGTTCATACTAACTTTTTCAATCATTTTATGTTGAAGAATATCCAGAAATTTGGTATTGAAGGTGACGGGAAGATAAGTTTCAATCATATACGACTTTTACTTAGGTCAATAATGTTACGAAGAACTAAGTTGGAAAGGGCTGATGATTTGGGATTACCACCACGAGTGATTGAAATTCGTAAAGATCGATTCAATGCCGAGGAAAAGGATTTGTATACGTCATTATACTCCGAATCCAAGAGAAAGTTCAATGATTATGTCGCGGAAGGGGTGGTATTGAATAACTATGCCAATATCTTCACATTAATCACCCGAATGAGACAAATAGCTGATCATCCTGATTTAGTCTTGAAAAAAGCTGGTGGTAGATTAGGAGCATCAGTAGAAGGGGTTATAATGTGTCAATTATGTGACGACGAAGCCGAAGAACCAATTGAATCGAAGTGTCATCATAGGTTCTGCCGAATGTGTGTACAAGAATATGTTGAATCATTTATGGGGGAGGAGAAGAATCTATCATGTCCAGTGTGCCACATTGGGTTATCGATTGATTTAGAACAACCAGCAATAGAAGTCGATGAGGAGTTATTTGCCAAGGCATCTATTGTTAACAGAATTAAAATGGGATCTCACGGAGGTGAATGGAGATCATCAACCAAGATTGAAGCATTGGTGGAAGAGTTGTATAAATTAAGATCAGATCGCCACACCATAAAGTCGATTGTATTCAGTCAGTTCACATCCATGCTTGATCTAATCGAATGGAGGTTGAAACGTGCTGGGTTCCAAACGGTTAAATTACAAGGGTCAATGTCGCCACAACAAAGAGACAATATTATCCAATATTTCATGGAAAATACCAGTGTTGAAGTTTTCCTCGTATCTTTAAAAGCAGGTGGTGTTGCACTAAACCTTTGTGAAGCGTCACAGGTATTTTTGATGGATCCATGGTGGAATCCATCTGTTGAATGGCAATCGATGGACAGAGTCCATAGAATTGGTCAGAAGAGGCCAATAAAAATCACTCGGTTCTGTATTGAGGACAGTATTGAGCTGAAGATTATTGAACTACAAGACAAGAAAGCCAACATGATCAATGCCACCATCAACCATGATGATGCTGCAGTGAGTAAATTAACCCCTGATGATTTGCAATTCTTGTTTATGAACTAAAAAAAAACAAAACAAAACAACAAACAAAACAATAAAACTAGACTATTGTCACTTACATTACATTTTCCTTTCTTCCAGTTACTTATTATTTCGTATCATATTTACTATTAAACACTATATAATATTTTGCAACCTTTTATTTCCTGTATATAAAATTAGATTGAGTCATAATTGATGATAAGCCGTAAGCGGCAGATTTTATGCCTAGCTGAAAAATTTGAAAAGTTAGCAATATATAAAACTATACAAGTTAAACAATAAAAGTTAAGAATTGTATGCTACAATGTCAGACTTTTGGTTGAATTATTTGGATAGTCCAACTTTATCGGTTTTACCTCACGATTTCTTAAAACCAGCCAATAACCAATCGGTTGAAGGGGAATATGAATTTCAATTACCTAAATCGGTCGATTTTGTTACTGGATTGGCCTGTCTCTGTGTATTAGTATACAGATTAACAGGTGACGAAGACATAGTCATTGGTACTGATCAATCGTCTTCTGAACCTTCGTTCATTATAAGGTTGACCTTAACCCCAGAATTGACATTTACTCAACTTTTGGAAAAGGTGCAACAGGAGTACAATAACAATTTAAAACAAATAAATTATAAATCTTTAAATGAGGTTGCTGAATTAATTCAAAAATCTAAAAAATTAGATGATCGTCCCGGTTTATTTAGAATATCTTATGAACATAAAAGTCCCAGACAACAATTGTCTACTGCTGTTCAAGGTTCAGTAAGAGATTTGGCTATCTTCCATGACGACAATAAATTTTCTATTTTTTATAATTCTTTATTATATAAATATGAAAGAATTGTTGACTTGAGTGAACAATTGTCGACTTTTATCGAAAAAGTTGAAGCTGCTCCAGAAACTGTGATTACTAAAGTTAATTTAGTCACCAAATCTCAACAGGAGTTTTTACCTGATCCTACCTTAGATTTAGACTGGTCAGGCTACCGTGGGTCCATTCAAGATATTTTCATGAAGAATGCTGAATCCCACCCTGATAAAACCTGTGTGGTTGAAACTAAATCGTTTATGGACTCGGCTTCAAAAACAAGAACTTTCACTTATAAACAAATCAACCAAGCTTCAAACATTGTTGGTAATTATTTAAAAGAAACCGGAATCAAAAAAGGTGACATTGTCATGATTTACGCCTACAGAGGGGTCGACTTGATGGTGGCTGTTATGGGGGTCTTGAAAGCAGGTGCTACTTTCTCTGTCATTGATCCAGCTTATCCTCCAGCCAGACAAAATATCTATCTTTCTGTTGCCAAACCTCAAGGTTTGATTGGTTTGGAAAAGGCTGGTACTTTAGATTCGTTGGTCACTGACTATATTGAACAGGAATTAAATGTCATTTCAACTATTCCTCAATTAAAAATAGAGGATGATGGGTCCGTCATTGGTGGGAAAAATGATGCATCTACTGATGTCCTTGCAGAATTTGCCAAATTTGCTGATCAACCAACTGGTGTTGTGGTCGGCCCCGATTCAAACCCAACTTTATCATTCACCTCGGGTTCAGAAGGTATTCCAAAAGGTGTATTGGGTCGTCATTATTCTTTGGCCTATTATTTCCCATGGATGGCTAAACAGTTTGGTTTGAGTGCCGATGATAAATTTACCATGTTGTCAGGTATTGCCCATGATCCAATCCAAAGAGATATGTTCACACCCTTGTTTTTGGGTGCACAATTATTAATTCCAACTGCCGATGATATTGGAACTCCAGGGAAATTGGCCGAATGGATGGGCACTTATGGTGCCACCGTCACCCATTTGACCCCGGCCATGGGTCAATTATTGAACGCCGAAGCCACAAGTGCCATTCCATCTTTACACCATGCTTTCTTTGTTGGTGATATTTTAACCAAAAGAGATTGTTTAAGATTACAAAGTTTAGCGGAAAATGTTTACATTGTTAACATGTATGGTACTACTGAAACTCAAAGAGCTGTTTCATATTTTGAAATCAAAAGCAGAAAAAGTGATGCTACTTTCTTGAAGAATTTGAAAGATGTTATGCCAGCTGGTACAGGTATGCAAAACGTTCAATTATTGGTAGTAAATAGAAACGATAGATCTCAAACTTGTGGGGTTGGTGAAGTTGGTGAAATCTATGTCAGAGCTGCAGGTTTAGCAGAAGGATATAGAGGATTGCCAGATTTGAATAAAGAAAAATTTGTTACCAATTGGTACGTTGATGCCGCCAAATGGAACGAAGAAGATGAAAAAAATAAGAAACCAGATCAAAAATGGAGAGAAGCTGGATGGTTTGGCCCAAGAGATAGATTGTACAGAACCGGTGATTTAGGTCGTTATTTACCCGATGGTAACGTTGAATGTTGTGGTAGAGCTGATGATCAAGTCAAAATTAGAGGTTTCAGAATTGAATTGGGTGAAATCGATACCCATTTGAGTCAACATCCACATATTCGTGAAAATGTGACTCTTGTTAGAAGAGATGCAAATGAAGAACCAACAATTATTTCCTATATTGTCCCAAGAGATTCTGATGAATTGAAAAACTTCAAATCTGATTATGAAGATGATGCTTCTGATCCTATTGTTACTGGATTGGTTGTTTACCGTGAATTAATCAAAGATATCAAAGCTTACTTGAAAAAAAGGTTAGCAGCATATGCCATCCCAACTATCATTGTTCCATTGGTTGGTTTACCTTTGAATCCAAATGGTAAAGTTGATAAACCAAAATTACCATTCCCTCAAACAGCACAATTGGCTGCTGTTGCTATTGCTGTTCAACAATCAACTGGGGAAACTGCAGAAGATGAATTGACAAATGTTGAATCTCAAATTAAAGATTTATGGTTGGAAGTATTACCAAATACCCCTGCATCTATTTCGAAATCAGATTCTTTCTTCGATTTAGGTGGTCACTCAATCTTAGCCACCAGAATGATTTTTGCCTTGAGAAAGAAATTGAACGTGGAAATTCCATTAGGGGTTATTTTCAAAATTCCTACATTGGAAGGTTTCGCCAAAGAAGTCGAAAAAGTTGTCAAAGGAGAAGAAGCTCAAATTGCTGATGGTACTAATGCCGAATCGGAAACATCTACTGAACCAAGTATTGATTATGCTCAAGATGCCGAAGAATTGGTGAAATCATCATTATCTGAAACCTATAAATCTTTAAGCAATCTTGATTTTGCCCAACCAACCAATGTATTTGTTACTGGGGTGACTGGTTTCTTAGGTTCATTTATTGTTCGTGATTTATTGAGTCGTGAGCAACCTATTAATATTTACGCTCATGTCAGAGCCAAGACTCAAGAAGCTGGGTTGGATAGATTGCGTAAGGCTAGTCAAGTATTTGGCATTTGGGATGAATCTTGGGCCAGTAAAATCACCATTGTTTTAGGTGATTTATCAACCCCTCAATTTGGGTTGGATGACAAGGCATGGACTGCTTTAGCTGAGACTATTGATGTCATTATTCATAATGGTGCTTTAGTGCATTGGGTATATCCATATTCTCAATTAAGAGATGCCAATGTCATTGGTACTGTTAATCTTGTCAACTTGTGTGCCATTGGTAAACCAAAATACTTTTCGTTTGTTTCGTCCACTTCATCTATTGATACTGATTATTATTTCAACATGTCTGATGAATTGGTTGCTAATGGTAAAGCCGGTATTCTTGAATCGGATCCTTTGGATGGATCGGCTAAAGGATTGGGAACTGGTTATGGTCAATCCAAATGGGCTGCTGAATACATCATTAGACAAGCAGGTAAACGAGGGTTAAGAGGATGTATTACCAGACCAGGTTACGTCACTGGTTTCACCAAGACTGGTGCTTCAAATACCGATGATTTCTTATTAAGAATGTTGAAAGGATGTATTGAAATTGGACAATACCCTGATATTAACAATAATGTTAATATGGTACCAGTTGATCATGTTGCCAGAGTTGTTGTTGCGACTGCTTTACTCCCCCCTGCGGCCGATGAATTGAGTGTGGCCCAAGTTACCGGCCATCCAAGAATTAAATTCAAGGATTTCGTTGGATCATTGGTTGAGTATGGTTACGATATTAAAATTGAGAATTATCCAATTTGGAGAACTGCTTTGGAAAAGTACGTTGTCGAAGACTCTCAAGATTCAGCTTTATTCCCATTATTACATTTTGTATTAGATAACTTGCCTCAAGATAC
>JAXQKE010000321.1:0-23392 GCA_037042355.1 Candida sp. Y128-05E | reverse complement strand
CTGTGGAACAAATGGGTATTTACATTAGTTATTTGATTGCTATTGGATTTTTACCAAAACCAACTGGTAAGGGTAAATTTGCTATTCCAAAGGTTGACATTTCTAAAGAGACTTTGGATTTAATTGAAACTGGTGCTGGTGGAAGAGGATCTGCTGCCAAATAGACTTTTAATGTATACATATAAACATCTATTAGAAACAAATATTGTGTAAAAAACTATAAAAGTAAACAATAAGATAATATATTTTACTATCGCTTGAGCATTAGCTATACTATCCTCCCCCTTCTTCTATTACTTTCCATGTAGATTGAAAATTGTAAAAAGTCGGCTTAAACAGTTTGGCCGATCTCATGATGTGCAATACTGCGACATATTAAATTCATAGCGTGAAAGTTGCAAACAAGTTGTTTTAGATAGAAAGGCTAGGAAGCTTCATGTTTACTCCTGTTATGGTTAATCTTGATGGCAGTGTCAAGACACCAGGTCGAGGGTCAAAGTTGTCAGTTGACACAACACCAGCAGGACCATCTCGAGATTTACTAAGTTCACCAATATTGCATTCCAATGGAGGCAAGAAGGTTAAGAGATCAAATATACCTTTTTATGAGAAGAATCAGAAGCGAAGCTTACCAGCTTCCCCTATAGCTAGATTAAATCCGTTAGTCACTTCACCTTATAAAAATGATATTTATACTAATGATGGTGCTGGAAAACGATTAGTGGATCAGTTTTATGATCCAGCTAATGAATCGAGGCCAGTAAGTAAAAATCCCAGTTCGAATGAGTTGAGTAAGATGCTAGAGAGTCCAGCTATATTGTCCAATGAATTAAATTTCAAACTAGAGGATTCGATAGATTTTCCCGATAAAATCTCCCAAACCGATTTCAAATGGATTGTAAATAACGGCGGACTAGAGTTTATATCTAACAATCCTCGAATTACAGACGACGAAGATCTCACAAACTACATTTTGAATATTGATCATACTTTCGTAGAGTGGCAAGAAAAGGATAACTTTGATGAAATAGATGGAAAGTCACTACAACCTTTTCGAGAATTACTAGAGTCCATTGACAATATCGTCACCACAAATTCTAAGCAGGGATTACAGGTCGAAGAACAAGAGTCTTTGAATCAGTTGGGAAAACTATCAGAATATCTTACTGGTTTAAATGATCAAATAAATGTTATTTTGCACGATTTTGCCCAACAAAGTGTCGATATTAAAGCAAATTTCCGTACGCAAATCAACGATTCAATCGATAAATTACTGGATTTACAAGCACAATTGTCACAGTTAGAATTGAAATTGAATAAATTGAGAAGTTCAATTAATTCCAATAAAACTACTATTTCCAAAACAATCCCCGACAAGTTGAAAACCCTAGAAACCATTGAGAAGAGAATTAATGAGTATTCCACAACTACCAATAATAAACGCTACAAGAATTTGAATATCTTTCTCGCAATCTCGATTGTGGTGATATCGGTATACTACGGATACAGGCGAGAATAGTAAAGTACAAAAATTCCCCATTCTTGATGTATTTGTGTAATATTGATCGATTGTTGATATTTAATGACTAGTTTTGTTGTCGTTTTCATATGGGACCATTATATTGCATGGATACAGAAGATGATGCGGTTTTGACTCTTGTGCTGACAAACTTCATCTACAGATATACCTGATAAGATTAACTGGTGGGTTTTGTTAGGGTATTACTCAACCCTAGAATATTAATCAATCAAAATAGAGGCAGTGCATTTTTCAATGATGTCGACATCATTAGACATCTGATGAATAACGTTCTTAATTGTTGTGAGATCGATCTATTATGAGTATCGATGAGCTGTATTGAGCAGATATTAATCCACATGATTACAATGAATCATGACAGATTGGACTATTGTTGATATTTAGTGACTAGTTGTCTACGAACATTGTCAACCAAGCATAAACCGGAATTCTGCAGGGGAAGCTTACATTCATGCAATGACGGATTTAACGTCATCAGACTTTAAAGAGATGTTGGGAATTGGTGACAATGAATAATAGAAACTGGTGACATTATCGGGTTTTCGATCTTCGGGAATCCGTTAAACAAAAAAAAAAAAAATAGCAAGGTTACCCTTATTAATATCTTGACATAGATAGACATAAACCCTGCACGCGATAATAAATAATCGTCCCACAATGTGAATATTATAATCTGCAATCATTAGGTGCCAACTGTTGTACTCGTCATACCTTCTATGCTCGTCATACCACTTACACTGGGTGCAACAGGAAAGCTTATTTCCGATGAAAAAATATATATATTCCAGAACGGTGTTAGCATCATGTTATAATTCATTTTGGAGATTGTCACTTATCAGGTTATAATTGACATTTCAATGATTGCTCTACCGTTGAACAATAAGATCTAAGAATTTTAATTAAAAATTCATGTACAAAATTGCCTAAAAAGAGAAAAACTGGCGGAGACCTACACTATGATGACCTAGAGATATATCTCCTGTAACCTATCACCTTAACTCCTGTCTATCTCTTAGTTTATATGTTAATATTCAAATAAAAACTTCTTCACGTGACTCAAAAAATAAATAAATTTCTATTTTCTACGATTAATTTTCTCTTCTTCCAGAAGTCAAAATCCAATTTTAAGTTAATTTCGACTGCTAGATAGGTATACACGGGATATAACAAGTCTTAAGAGTTACCAAGTAATAGTAATAGTTTATATTTTGCATTTGGCATTTATTTATCAATTTTAGTGGCATTTTTACAAGCAGAAACGATAATTCTACAATTATTTGGAGTGTTTTATATTTTTATTTGAATTATAGTGTATGGAATAGGATATTTTAAATGACGGAAATATTGTTGGTGAATTTGGATATTGATATTACTTTGGATGGTAAAAAGATTCAATTTGATCAGTTTGATTCTTTAATTAAATATTTATTTAAGAAAGGTAATAACGAACATGATACAAATCATATAACAGTCATAGTTATTGAAGATACTGAAGGTGATGAAAAATCACTAAATACATTATCTTATCAAGATAAATTGTTGCTTTTGAAATATTTCTTTAATCATTTAAATTTATTAGTTGTGTCTCCAGCCACCCTAACAGGAAACTTCGAGGAAATATCGTCGAAAATTAATCATATTAATGAAATTTTAATCAACAGAATCAATCGAGTGGAAATCTGGACAGGAACAGGTCCAAACTCATTAAATGATTACTATTCATCCACAAAAAACTATATCAACGACATCATTTCCACCATGAGTTTCATTGTCAATAATAACGCAACCAAGTCAGCAGCGACTGTCGAAAAATTGACTACTTTGAAAAACTTAATCATTGACGAAATCAACTTTCTCAGTCTATTGTCCAACCATTCGCCCCAGCATTTAACCAAATTGACCTGGCTTCTAGGCCACTGGTCGTTCCCCGCCCACGAGTTGTCCAACGACGACTTGGTCTACTGTGTTTATCTTATGATTCTCTATTCGTTGTTGCAGATCAAAACGAGTGAGAATTTGTATTTCCCCAATTCAAACGAATTGTTGGGTTTCATCTTTATGGTTAGAGATACTTATCGTAATGGGAACCCATTCCATAATTTCAGACACGCCGTCGATGTCTTACAAGCTTGTTTCCACTTTTTGGTCAAATTAACTTGTTTAAAACCTTTCAAACAATTACAAACAGATCCTAATGCATGTGCTTTGTCTTTTGTCGACAAGCCAGATTCCGAGTTCAATGATCACGACACTGAACTAATTGAACTTATCAGTAAGGAACCGAAATCGATCTTTGATGACGATGAACCAAAATATTTGAATGAGTTGCAAACATTGGGTTTGTTGGTAGCGGCATTGGGCCATGATGTCGGCCACCCCGGGGTAACCAACGCATTCATGATTAAGTACTCCTCACCCACATCATTGATCTACTCGGAAAGGTCGGTATTGGAATCGTACCATTCGTCGGTGTTCATCAATAAGGTTATTTTAATCAACTGGCCATCATTGTTAACTGAATTTTCTGAAAAAAACCAGTCATTATCAATCAAGGAATTGATTATTTCTTCAATCTTGGCTACCGATATGGCAGAACATTTTGAATATATTGAACGATTACAGAACTTGAAAACAGAGCATTTCAAACACGAGGCAACTAAAGTAAAATTGATCAGTTCGCTCTTAATCAAGTGTGCCGATATATCCAATGTCACCAGACCTTTAAGAGTGTCAGCACAGTGGGCATTGGTGTTAGCAAGAGAATTCGAAGAAGTCAATATACTAGAACAACGCTTGAATCAAAAACCAGATTTAAACTTGGATATATCACAAGATTTGGTTTACACAAAGGTGCCATCACAATTATCCGACGTTCTAGACATGAACAAAATGCTCCACAAAGGTCAAATATTCTTCATAAGTACGTTTGCTGAAAACTTATTCAACAATATTGCTGAGTTTTTACCCGAATTGAACTATACCTGTGAAATTATCAAGAATAATAAACAATATTGGTTAGACAGAGATAAATAAGATCTCTTGATATAAAGATTACATTAACATAAATTTTACCACACAAACATTGCATAATAAGTGAACGTTGTCACTGCTTACATTATCCTACAAATGTATTATATATATTATCATTACATTCATCATTGTTGATTTTTATTCGGTCATTCACTGATCTTTTTTTTTTAATTTTGTACTGTTTTTATATTGAATTGTTGTATATCTTGGGAAGTCATAATAGATTGATAATATATCACTTGATTTGTAGTTGTTTGTGGTTTGCTTTTGTAGTATGAGCTCATCACTTGATTTATCTGCAGGACAATAAAAAATCGTGTACAAATTTCAATTCAACGTTTGGAGAAACTTTCATTTCTGCAACCAATTTTGCTGAGGTTATACGACGATTAAAGTATAGGTATTCTTAGGCGTTTCATTGCTCGGTTTATAACGGAAAGCAAAGTTGAAGACGATAGGAAGTTTATGGCTTTTTCTAGAGTATAATAGCTAGTTTTATTTTTCATTTTCAACAATTGGAAAATTATTTTGCAATTTTTAGCAATAGAAGTTAATCAACATAAAATCACTCAATATGGATTTTAATAGTATAAAGTCTCCACAAAGTCAATATATGGATAGACCCATAGTGTTCTCTCCACCGCCTTTGGATCCAAACCAAGTGCAGCCGTCGACATCGGCTTCGCACCCGGAGTTCAACCAGAATCAGTCTGGTGAAATCGGATCTGGGTTGCAACAATCCCAATCGGAATTAGATGCTCAAGCTCAGTCGCAAAGACAATTTTCTGTTGGATACAATTTGCAACATGAATTTGAAACTTTGACCAATGATTTGGATTTAGATTTGAAAAACAGTATTAAAACTGGGGGAAATGGCCAGGGTAATGGTCAGGGCAATAATAGTGGTAGTTTTCCTAATTTATCTAATAAATTCAACTTTGCTCCTGAACTTTTAGGTTCTAATAATCAAAGTGCTAACAGTATCTTAAGAGATGGTGCGATCTCTCCAATTCCACAGGGAAACTCCGGTATTGCATCCATACTTAGTTCGAATTGGGGGAATTTAGATGCTCCCATCCCCGAAAGACCGCAATCAGTTAATGATTTCATGATTAATGAGAATGCAAATTCTATGTCAAATAACTTTTACCAGGACTTATTAATGTTTACTAATTGGATTGAAAACTTGGCTCCCAAGAATAATATCAAAATGATTGACTACTTGTGCAGCAACTTACCCTTGGATATTTTATTGACTTTCAAGTCAAAGTTGGATTCTCATTTAACCAGCCAACCATCGAACTATAATCAATTCAACAATATAGTTTCGCCAAATTATTACTCAAATCAACAACAACTGAAAAACTTTCAGCAAGATTTGACTTATGATATGGACCAGCTCAATATTCAGGATAAACCAAAGTATCAAACTACACAGTTAGTTCAACCAAAACCAAAACAAAATTATAGAAGTCAATATTTATTTCAAGATGCTCGCAACAGACCTAAATCTGCCGATCCCAACTTGAATAATGCCATGGCCAAGGATATCAATAAATCGGGCTCACCAACTTCACATTTGTATGAGAAAACCAATTTCTTGCAAGCAGCTGCAAATTCCAATTCACCAATGCACTATAATAACACAACTTCTAATTCGAATAACCAATATAATATGCAACAGTACCAGCAGTCTCAGCAGCCAAGCTCAGACGAAGATATACATGCTGCGTTGAAATTAGGAGCATTGCAAACGATCAACTCTCGAGTTGCGCTTGATTCAAATCGCAAACACAACCATCATCAAATGAGTTACAATAATTACCAACAACAAAAGCCATTGTTGAACTATGAAGAATCGATTAATCGTACTGCAAACTCATCGTCTGCACCTTTAGTCAGACAGATGTTGCCAATGACCAACACCAATGGATCAAAACTTTCTAAGCAAAATAGTAATGGTAATCCTAATATGAACTTCAAGCAAATGAAATCCCCCGAATTGAAAAGATCAATGATGACTAGTGCTCCTAGTCCAACTCCATCGAACTCTTCCATGCCAATGGAAGTTTCCAATTTGGAATTATTGAACAATATCCCTGCGTGGTTGAAGTTACTCAGATTACACAAGTACACTGATTGTTTGAAGGATATTCCTTGGAAGGAATTAGTTGAGTTTGATAATGATCAGTTAGAAGAACGAGGTGTTGTTGCGTTAGGTGCTAGAAGAAAGTTGTTGAAAGCATTTGATGTTGTAAAAACAGTACATTTATAAAAAAAAAAAAGTCATAAATGACTTATAGATTTTCGACCATTTCTTTATTTGATATACAAGGAATAGGTATTTTAGGTTTCAACATTATAGATATATAGAGACATAAAATTATAAAACAAACATTCTCATTATTATTTATTAAACGGTATACACTACATAATTACACAACACGAATTAGTCTTCTTGGCTTGTTTGTAAAACATTCTCGAGGATGAGGACAATGCTTCGGACTTGTCAACCAAAGTATCTAATTTCTCCCCTCTTTGCAAAACTGATTCTATAGTCTTGTGTAAAACAATCTTGGTTTCATCTAATTCTTGTTGAACTCTCATAATCGAATCAGCTTGACTTGGATCTTGGTATTTTTTCAAATAAGTATCCAACTGATCAAATCTCAACTCGGGAGTGGTAGCTTCAATACTAGCAAACTCTTTTGGAGAATGTAATTCCAAATACTCTTCTAAAATCTTGTTGATTAAAGTATAAGCTGGTCTCACGGGGTACTCTTTATCAGCAATAATAACACAAGCAATACCTTCGGATCTAGCATAAGTATGACCAATGTAATTACCTTCTTCTATACTTTGTCTTTGCCCAGCTTGTGTACGTTGAGAGACAGTTTCACTGAAAAAGGTCATAAATTGACCTACTGAACCCCTCTCAAAGAAGGAGTATTGACTCAAGTCACGAGCACTCGTCAATTCCAATGCCTTGTCTCCTGTGTTTCTGAGAATCCCAATGTAATATATCTTCATCGTTGTTCGTCAAGCAATCCAGCAATTAAAATTTGTTTTGATCTCACGCTCATAAAAATCATCGGCGGAGATAAATCACTAGCAAAGACTTTCAGTGGTCGTAACATGAGAATTTGAGTGTAGAGTGGTTTGTTTTAAGGGCAAGTTGATCTGATACGGTACAAGAGATATATTGACAGCTTTTCCAGGGGTTTAAAGAGGAATTTTAGTGATTTAAAAAGTGATAATGAGTACAGTGCCTACGATAAAGGTGGTGATACTAGGGGATCTGGGTGTGGGCAAGACATGTTTGCGGTCGCAGTTTGTGCATCATATTTTTACCAATGCTTATAAAGCCACAATAGGTGGCGACTATTTGACGACTAGCGTGACGCTAGATAATGATCAAGACCAGAATAAAGTGAACTTGCAGATATGGGATACTGCAGGCCAAGAGAGGTTCAATTCCATATCCCAGGCGTTCTATAGAGGGACTGATGTAGTGGTCTTGGTGTATGATATCACTAATTATGAATCAGTGCTAAGTTTACGAGACTGGTTCACCAAGTTCATCCATCATTGCCATGTAGATAAGCCGGGTGTGATTGTGGTGGGTAATAAAATAGATAAGACTAGTGATCGGGTGGTGGATATGGAGGAAATCAGGGAAATCATTACTAATAATACTGAGATTAATGTGGCGGATTATATTGACGATTGGGATCTTGATTTGATTGAGGTTGAGGCTAAGAAATTGAATCTTGTTGAGAAGGTATTTCAAAGGGTGGCAGTGATAGGTATGGGTTTGCCCTCGGCAAAGACTACGATACAGAGTTTTGACGCGATATATCTAAACGATCGGGCGACACCCGATCACTCAAAATGTGCATGTTGATTAGCTAGCTAGTTGCGAAGCAACGAGTATTGCAAACTTGAAGCAATGGGTATACCCAACTTTTAATGCAACACATCCTTTATTCGCAAGTTTGTTCTCTTAGAGTCCTATAAATGGTTCTATCGGGGAAGCGAAACTATAAAAATTACCTCCAACCTATAAGAAAACGTATACCACACTATAACAATTAACGGAGGTAAATTTCTACATTATTTGCATAAGTGACATTCTTTCAATTCTTACTAATCACGGGTTTATATATATCACCATTTTATAGAGGCGTCATAAATATTAATAATTAATTGGCCGCGTAGTGGCCCTTACTTTTATCTCTCCTGTATTTTTATTTCAATGTTCTCTGTACCCAATTCTTAATGTATCTAGTCGTGTTTTAGGTCTTATATTTTTATCATTTATCGTTTTCTAGACTATTACACTTATTGGAGTTGGTCTATTGAGTTATAAAATCACATACAAATATTAAAGCTACTCGGTATCTTGTATTTTAAGGGTATCCGTAATTGTTCCTAGTCCTTTGATTCTATATAATAGCTGATTTAGTGGAATTTTAAGAACATGAGTTGACATTCGTTTCTGATAATTCTTTATTTCTGTTAACATTCTCTTACTGATTTAAAACTATTTGAATTGAATTGTATTATCTATGAACAAGTTTTATTTTTTAGTGATGTATATATATGTGTATAAATTTTAAATTGCATTATCATTTACTCGTCTTTTGTTTCTTTTTCGTCAACGGTATTTTGAGGAGTTTCAGCTTTAGTTTCTGATTCTTGTTGAACTTCATCGACAGCGGCTTGAGTTTTTTCGGGTTCAGCTGGAGTTTGGTCTTGCTTTTCGACAGTTTCGTTAGATGGAGTTGCTGGTTCTTCGTCTTCAAATAATTCATCCTTGTAATGTTCAGGGTGCTGTTTGAAACAAGATCTCATGTTTTCGAACTTCTTGATACATTCAATACCCTTTGGTTCTTCTTCGGAATGAACAAAACAAGCGAAAGCCTCTTTGAATTCTTCACCACATGGACCGTTAGCCATACCACCTAAACATGGACAATCCCAATTGATTTCACCGGTTTCTGGGTTGTAAGCACCTTGTTGAGCACCATCTTCGGAATTTTCGGATTCTTCGTCAGCTTGTTCTTTCAATTCTTCAGCTTTTTCTAAAACTCCATCAACATTGGCATCTTCAGCAATTGGTTTTTGGGGGATCAATTTAGATACAGAATCTTTTTGAACTTGATCGAAAACGGTTTTTCTGGCTTCTTCCAACTTTTCTTTGTCAATTTCATTAGCAATTGATGGTTGGTTTTGGATCAAGTATAACCCAGTCAAACCAACTGAAGCTCCGATTACTAATCGTGAAATGTTCATACTTTTTGACGATTGTTTGATGGTAGAGTAAAATCTACCGCTGGATTTCACATCCACTTTACGTGCTAATTGTCTGGTTGCAAGCTTAAACATTGTAATATTCAATGATTACAAATCTTTTGCCAGTCTCTTGCCTTTTAAACAAACTGAAAAAATTTGAAAAATCACGTGATTTTTATAGACCCAGAAAGATCTAACTGAATCGGGTTGAATAACAACTAGATACAGAGTAATTGGTATCAAAATGAAGCTACCGTTGTCTAGACACCATTAATGTCCATTAAGAAGCTAAATTATCGAGTTTTAACCAGGTTTCACCAAGTTATACTTCAAATTTACATGACGTAATAAGATCCGATACACTCACCAATAAATAACACAATCTACGATTGCTTCAAGCGAGATCTGGTAGTTGCTGCCAGGGGTTGATAACAAAAACTGACAAAAACATCATTTGATGTAATTGTCCTATGTACTTGAAATTTCCTCATGTAAAATGTTCAAAATTCGCAATTAACCAATTTAGTCAACAACTACACCTCTAATTCTTCTTGAAATCATCTAATTTCAACTCATCGAAATTGATATTTTCCATACTATCGTCATTCTGGTAAGATGCCCAGAATATCGACGCGAGTACCACTAATGTAGATCCGATACCTATACGTCTCATATTTTTAATCACCTTCTTTGATTCAGCAGACTTTTCATCAGCTATTTTCATGCCCAATTCATTAAGCGACTTCAATTTTTCCAGCATATAGTGGTTGTAACGAACATTAGAACTGTTAATACCACTTGTAGCACTTCCTATTATCCTTCTGGTACCTATTAATCTCATCATTTTCAACAGTACTAAGAGACTAAAAGATTTTGGTTGTAAATTTTCGCACCACATTCTTACACTAACAAAATTGTATAGACAAAAGTTGTCTTTGTTCATTTGCTATATAAATACTCTACCAAGTTCTCTAGTGCTATAGGATGATATTCCTCTTGTTCTGATTTGGAAATGAACAAAACGTCGTTTTGAATGAATGCAAAATAAGCGATTTCTTGATATTCTAATAGAAATAATGGTAATCCAAGTCTTGGGTGCACTTTCGACTTTAGATTAGTTAGCAAGATATCATTTTTGGAGCAGTATTGTAGTATAACATCTTTGAACGTTGTTGTGAGTTGATACGACGGTATACCGTTGATGTTTATAGATTTTGTTGGTGATTGTAATAGTTTCATCGTTAATTCAGGACTGGGTAACTGTTGACCTAAATACAGTGGTAGTTGACTCTTTTGGTTATTATCGAGGTATAGGAGTCCATTGTTGATATACCAATTGATTAAGTTGGATAAGTGGGGGAATTTCATGGCAATAATAGTCAAGTTGTCAAACCAGGTTAGATTTATCTCGTCATTTGTCAACTTTTCATACCACCTATTGAAGAATAAGAATTGTAAGATGATTGTTAAGAATTGGTGTTCGATGAATTTGTCGCTAGAAGCTAAAATCGTGATTAATTCATCGATTTTATCTTTTTCAAAATTGTATTCATGCAAAAACCAACATAATGATTGGGTGAACTTCAGTTGAATGCGGTCATAGTCAATATCAAACTGCCTAAACGCAACCAACCAAATATCTACCAATTGATCAACCTCTTTTGTTGTTTGTTTTGATTTGATCTTGTACCATAACGAATCCAAGTTGTAATAATCGACAAGCTCAACATATTTATTAATAATTTTGTTGACAAGTGGTAGGAAACTCACCTTGGAGGCGTCACAATATAGTATAATGAAGTAGTCTATAAGTATGATCGGTGATTCTCCATTTCTGTCCCATTCCTCGGTCTTTTGTTCCAAGTGTGGTATGACCCATTTGTTTGCTAATTTATCCTGGATCGTTACCTGGGGGTGTACCAAAATTTCTGATTCTAATAACAGTGTCAATATATCGATTATTGTCTCGTCAGATAGGTTATCCAATTGTTTGATGATTAACTGTAAGAGATAATAATCATAGAGACAGAATTCATTGGGTTTGGCAATGTCTTGATATATTTTCGACCAAGTAGTTAATGTGGAGCACAATATACTATCCGTTATAGAATACTTTTGGAATAACTTAGGACAGATTGTATCTATTATAGATATAAATATCGATTGCACATCTTTGTAAGCATGGAATGGTTTCAATTCATTAAGCACACTGGTAACTTGATCAATTTGTGTCGACTCATCATCAATATTTAACTTCGATAACAACTGGAGAATATCTTTTGACTGTTCCATTTGTGTATCCTCAAAAGTAATTGATGACTTCAAATCCTTTATATTATAAGCCAAAAACTTTTCTTGTTTATCGTAATCAATCAATTTTTGATTAATCGTTGATAATTTTGTATATTCACTTTGAAAATGCTCGGGGGTATAATTATCTGGATTTTCTACTAGTAGTTTATATTTCAAAGGCACCGGGAAGTTTCTAATTTCCAAATCATCAATCACACTAATCAATGATGAAATGTTTATCTTGATTTTACGAATCTGTTTAGTAGATTCATCGTCACTTGAATCAATATCCATCTTATCATCTTGTATCTCATCATTTCTTCCCTTTTCGTTTATACCACCAACACCTAAACCTTTCGGTCTCAATTGAGTTTGGATTGGATTGACTATACCCTCTTGATTTCTTCCTAGACCTTTACCTTCTTGGTAACCCATTTTCATCAAAAGCTTAGCCCCAATACCATATTTGGCCATCTTTTGTGAAGGTTGATCCAGTTGACTCAACCAAGAATGATCCATAGATTTCATAGAAGGCTGTTCAATGTCTACATTATTGTCTTCTTCTTCTTCATCTTGCTTCATTTCATCTTCATAATCATTATAATCATCATTCATAGACTGAGCCATAGAATTCATGGAATTACCAGGTTTAAACTCATTGAGAGCACCATCGTCTTCTTTACTCTCGGTTTCCTTTGCTTTAGTAAACAAAAGTCCACTAAAGTTGTTCATTTCATGGCTTCTGAGTTACTGTTTGCAACTTCATACTTCAATATTTTATCACCATCAAAAATAAGTGGCCTGCAGGTAGTGAAACTCTGCAGGGGCTTTTTCTGAAAACCGCCACTTAAAATAACAATTGAAATAGAGTCAGATAAACAGGTATAACTGGTAGCTATATCTAGTATACAGTTAAACGCCATAGAAGTTCTACACTACCAAAGGTAAAAGAAAAGTAAACGAAATATCAAATTAATAAACGGGCTATAAAATCAATTGAATTCTAAAGAACTAAAAGTAGTTTGGTGTACGATGGAATTATCAATAATTTGAATTTTCTGACTCTTCATCACTAAATTTTTGTTGTTGGTCAATCTGTTGATTTCTGTAATGTTGAAAATAATACGAGGCAATAAAGAGTGCACCTGTAATAAACTCCATGGTAGTACCTAATACGTACTCAAAAGTGACGAATCTAGAACTCAAACCAGTAGCAGTATAGTTGGCAGTAGAATAATAATCCATGGTGGGAATATAAATTGATAAGATGCCAAAGATCCCTCTAACTGTCAAAAATGGTGCAGCGATCATTACTGATTTTACAGGATAAGATTGATTGACCTTTTCCACAAAATAAGAATAATATGCCAAACCAATAACAAATAAAGTTGCGGCTAAAAATAATGCTTGGCCAACAGTACGACAAATTTTGGCAGTGGATTGTAACAGTGGATCAGCACTCAACTCTTCGACTGACTTACCTGCGGTAGAGGTTCCCCCATAGATAATTATTACATTAGCACCTACCAAAATGGAATGGAAAAACCATTTTATGGGATATTTTGCAGCCAATAGCTGAAATGGAGAACTCGAAGGATTATTAAAAACTGCATTTTTTTCTTGTTTAGTTGGTTCTAACCAAGAGGTGCCAAATTTATCACGTTGACCTTTTACAATAAATCTAAAACCAGTTAATACTAAAGCAAAATACCCTTCTGCCCCTAGAACTAGATATGCAATTAACCATTGCCAATGGGCAAGACCTAATGCAGCAAAAACAACCCCACATAATTGACCTCCAAAACGAATTAATCCATATACCAACAAGAATGTGTACACTGTTTTGAATCCTTCCTTATAAACAATTTTACCTGCAGCCAAAACATAAATAGTGTAAAGAATGAGAAATACAAGTGCTGCAGCAGCAGCTTTTGGTGATTGGAAAGTACTCATTATATTATACTAATACCAAAAGATTTGGAGGTCAATGAGAGTTATTTATATATAAAGTTCCTATCATTTCTTCTGCACCATGAAATGCTAGTTCTAGACAGTTTAATGCAAAAAATAATTAGATGTAATGCTTATTCTGTCCTGGAATTTCACAAATCTAATATCTGTTTACGAGCTTTTCTGTCTAGTCCAATAACAATAAATGATTAAAGTGGCTTTAGAGCATACCGCAGCCACTTATGGTGACCAGATGACGGATAGGCAACAATCTTCGATGCGAATTCATGCGATCAGAGACCATTTGTAATGCGGCATGATTAAAGCAATTCGTAGTATTGTTCATTCGCAAATGGCCCAGTTGAAGAAACGGCTCAGATAAGGGTTTATTTGAACTTGGTATTGTATACTCTATAGATGAGAGAGGTAAACCTTTGATCTCGTAGATTCAGAAACGGATTACTTGTCTATGCTAATAATAGAAATCTGACCTAATTGAAGATTAAGCAGTATGATTTCAGCCTTGTTGCTGCACATGGAGCCATACGAGAAAAAAATATTCAAAATAATCATGATACTTTAGTGGTTATGGTTTAGTCTATACTGGTTGCGATATGGTCAATCAACCATTGGAAAGGTTAAATACTGACCCCAAGCAAATTTGACTGAAGATTCATCTGAACAATTATGTGAACTTTCGAACACTATTGTAAGTAGATTTGAGGTAATTTACCATATTGTATTTAATAATGGTTTGGGTTTATTTACGTCACTTCACCTTTGTGGGAAGCATATCCCCTAAAAGTAAAGAATACGTAGTTGCCGTCTTTCTCCATTTCTTTAGCATTGGTAACCCTGGCTTAAACTAGCCGTAGTGAAAAGCCTCCGAAAATCCACTCATGAATTAAGGCGTTTATTGTGGCTTATTATATTCAATGAGAGATATGTTGTGACCACAATGACCCCTATCCAATTTAAACCATCTCACTTAGAACTAGGTATTTATCTATCTCATGATTAATCTGGTTTCTTTGTGTTCAAGAGATTTAATTTGATCACATACTGCAAAGAATAAAGTTCAGCTCGTATTTTGAATCGGTCCCTGCCAAGACTTTACAAATTGATCCGCTTTCAGCTGCATAAATTGAACGGATAAACATTTACGAATCAATTGAGATGATGATGGACATAAATGAGGATGACTAATCAATGGGAGTTCTTATTTGGTTCTAAGTATGTCATAGTAAAGGGGGTCATTACATCGGTTTTTGTATTGAGTCTACCAAGTCTATTGCACTTTGCGAATAATTGGCAAGTTTCTGTAAAATGAAATCTCTCGATAATTCCTGCTTAATCGAACTTATTTGTTTCAAGGGACGACAGAAAGGACAGATATGACACTTCCGGGAAAGTTATATTCAACTTAAACTTACAGGGACTTTGAGTTCGACATAAAAAATAATTATATGTATACGTAAATATGTAACATACGAATATTAAGACTCCATCCTATAAAAAAGAGGTTTACCCGAATATCAGAACATTTGCAGAAAATCACATCTATTTCTGTTTCAGTCCTAATCTCAATTGAGAAGTTAAAGTAAACCCTGCAACAATTTACTTCTGTTCATTATATTAGTTTGGAAGTTACAAACACCGTTACGGGGCATCATAAAATTTGTAAATTCTCATGCTGCTATTACCACCTACGTTTTACGAGAGAATTCCCTAAGGAGAAGTCAAAGATTAGTGGGATATTAATTTTAAAGTGGTAGGTTATCCGTTCCTGTGAGATTTTAAACGTACACATAGATAATTTTACATTTGTATTTACAATTTAATATATTTTCCTATTCAACAGTCTATTAATTTCAATTCCATGATCCTAGATCAACCCAATAAATAATTTACGAATGCTTACACATCCTTATTTGATTCCACATCAAATTCCTCAACTTCTTCGACTTTAGTTCTACCCATTTTTTTCGATAACATCAAACTTTCCATGATCGCCGGTTCAACAATACTTTCATCTAGTAACGCCAATTGTGTTTTTGGAATGAATAATGGCCATATCCATTTAGCACAGATCATGGAAACCAATAATACCACTGGGAACCCAATTGCACCTGGAGTGACGGTTATAGCATATTCCGCCAAACCAATGAATGCTTCTAGAATGGTATATACGACAAACCACTTGAAGTTATCTAATTTCTGCACCACTTTGAACATCTCGGGGAAATCGGCTGCTCTATATTCGGTTTCTGTGAGAATGTACCTAATTCTATTGGTGACAATACTTTCATGCAAACCAATGAAACCCATAGCAAAGAAAAGACCCGACAAAATCGCTTGAGGAATTAGACCCAAGACTACTAAAAACGGTTTTGTCATCATGACAAAAGTCATGAGGCCCTGGGTAGTGTTGGTAACTCTCTGTTCGACCATGGAAATGACATTACCATATTTATCATGAACAGCCAAAGAATGGGTGTGTAAAGGAGCTTGAGGAATTAATCCATTTGGTGGAGGTAAACCAAACAAACCGGCAATCCCGGTGGTCAATCCTAATAATGCAAAATCCCAATGGAAGGAAGCCGGTTTCTTTAAGGGGTAATCTCTAGTTTGGCACATTAACGCCGAGACATTATGGTCGAAATAGAATAAAAACGTCAACAAGAGGGCGAATGGAATGGCCAAGAAAACATCACCGACAGAAATATTCCAGAAATGAATGAACCAGCCGTCTCTGGTGACCAATTCTGTTGGCTGGAAAGACGCCCCGGTTGGCAATGTAGCAAAATGGGTGAAATTCAACTCCCCACCAAAATGGATAAACCCCGTGAAGAAAATAACACAAAGGGGCAATCCATAATCGATGAATCCCTTTCTGATCCACGGTTTAAGTAAATGAGTATAGTTTCCAAAATAGTATGATCCACAGCCAAAAATGACCATTAAAAGGGCAACCATAATTGAAGCATACCCCGAATCCGCCCCCAAATCAAACTGTCTATTTAATATTTCAATCCCTTTAGTTATATAAACAAAATTAATGAAAAAGCCAAAAGCGTCGCAACTAAAACTAGAAATGATTCGCAACCAACTTACCCAATTGAAAATGGCAATAATGAAATGGAAAATCATCGACCAGAGGTATACCCAACACATAAAAGGGAAATAAGGCGTATCTCTCGACTTCAATAACTTATAAACAGTATTAGAGAAAATAGCCACTGGTCCTGTAACACCAGTAATCGTTAAAGGTTGACCAGCAAATAAACCAAAAGCAACACCACCAATAGCAGAACTCATCAACACTTCATTTAAACCATAAGAATTATCAGTAGCATCAAACATATCTTGAGCAAAGGCAATAGCGGGTAATAAATTAGTAAAAAACACAAAGATGGTAGAAGGGACTACTCTATAGTTATAAGCGTCAACAAAATCAGATTTGTAGTAAGGTAACCTACTCTTGAAGTCATGGCAGATCCCATAACCTGGATAACCTAGTTTAGCGTATAAGTTCATTAGTTAAAACTAAAGTAATACTAAGATAGAATATAAATTTATTGATACTCACGTGTGCCATCTCGTAAATTTCTTAAGTAAGATTGATTTATTACATGAAGTAAAGGAATAAGTATAATAGTAGTATAATAGTAATAAAAGTAGTACAAATGTAATATTATAACAATAATATAGAAATATTATAAGTAGTGGTAAAGTTAATTTACCAACATAATTAAAGAAAATGACATAAAAGTTAATATTTACCTATAAATGAACAATGAGTAATGGAAAACAGAGGTTAATGAGTTATGGTTGGTTTAATACTGAGAGGGTAGTCAATTGACTACTATGTTAAATAATAAATGTTTACTTGTTGTATTATTTTATATTTATTGCCTTTGTATTTTATTATATACAATACACCATATAAATTTACACTCCAGTTAATTTCTCACGTCTCTCTACAAGATAAACCCCAGCTATTTATTTTTCATGCCACCACAAATCACATTCATCACATTAGATGATAAGTTAACTATTCCTGTTAAAATATTTATTAACAGAAACACACAACTGACTTTATCTGATATTTCCATAAATTCAAAATCTTTAATTAAATTGAATAATAATTATTTCCAAATTAAATTATCTAATAATTATTTAAATCAGTTATTTAATCATGATTTATATCCTCAATTGGTTGAAACAATTTTTGCTAAACCTTTATCTCAATTAATTTCACCTTCGGTGAAATTTATTAATATTTCTAATACTATTGGTTCTATCAAGTACAAACTAATAATCCCCACGTCTCTCATCTTATCTATTAGATACCAATTAAATTTAATCACTCCAAGTGATTTTCATTTGTTGGATCTACAAAAATTATTAAATTCAGATTATCAACTAAATTTATTAGTTAATAAGAACCAGTTTGTTAAACTGGAGCCGACATTACTATTAGAAGATGAATCTATCGAAGAAAAGAAAACGGTTAATATGAACCTTAAAAGATTGCATTTGCTTAATAATATCCAGAATTGTATCAAGTTGTATTTGATTAATCATTAAATACATTTGTTATGATATCTGCTTAATTTGTTTTTAATTGCATTTGCAGAATTGTATCAAATTGTATTTGATTAGCCATTGGTCTGAGTAAGGTCTAGATGGCTAGTTTAAATCATAGTTGACAAATCAGACCTGGGAAAATGACAATTGCTATGGTTATTTCCACAAAGAGCTACCGTTATTTGACTAAATTTAGTTTAAATGGTCTTTGAGTCTCAAAACAACTTAAATGATAGTTGACAAATTGGCAAAACTGGGAAAATGAGACAAATCATGTCCATCGAGATTAAATGGCATTTCGCTAGTGAAGCTCTTCATTTGTTGATCCTTTGTTAAGGGGAAATTTATACTTGCGAAATTGAATCAACAGACTGTCGAGTATCTAGCTTAAAATTTATTTACTAAAATTGAGGCATATTCGGTTTGTTAATATGCCAACATTTACAGCATTACCTTGACAATGCGGTTTTATAATAATGACATTTACCTTCTTCTACGGCGGGTATCATTTGTTATGAAACCCCTAATCGCAACATACGCTATCTGGGGTATCAGAGAAATGGGTAATTAGAATACGATAAAAATCATGATATATGTGATTATTTTAATATATATAATTTTAATAATTTAAGATTTATGGAAAACAACTATGTATAAGGTGACTTTGACAGATATTTATAAGATTTTCGTACCATTATTGTAAAATTGAATCCTGATTATTTTACAACTAATAATTTAATGAGATGGGTAAATCATAATGACGTTACACAACATCACTAATAATTTTAAAAGCTTCTCGGTAAGTTTTCAATACTTCTAAGCATTTTTCACGTTCGGCTTGAATGGTTTCATCTTCTTGTAATAAATCAGAGAATAATGCTTCATTGTATAATTTGACCACTAATCTATTTTGGATATGGTTCTTAATATGATCAACCAATAAACACATGATTGACTTAGGAACTTGATCTTGGATCATTTCCCTAACAATACCAAAATACGAAATGATCAATCTTCGAATCAATTCACATTCTAATTGCTCGCGCTCGGTTAATTCATTAATGGTCTCATCACTTTCAAACGATTGTAAATCTTCTTCAGTAATGTGAATATCTTTGAACTGATCCAAGTTGGGTTGGGAAGTGTATCCATTAGCAAAATTTTGATTGAACTGCAAAGGTTGTTCCTGGTTATGTGGGAACTTGAATGGAGTTGGGTGGAGCTGTGCCTGTTGTTGTTGATGCTGTTGTTGAATCAATGGATCTTTGCCAAAGAAATAGTTCAAGTACGATTCATTGTGGTTTGATGTGGCTGCTAAGTTAGGAGTAGATTCCGAAATGTACGAAAAGGTTCTTGGCGACTTTGTTGGTTTGATGACATCATCAACCAGGTTGATATCGTCATCGGAAGATTTACCATTCATTTTAGGAGTGCTTTGCTCATCGCTTTCATCTTCATCGACTTCTTCTTCAATGTACTTTTTATTCAACATTCTTTCGCCGGCCAATTTCAATTTGGATCTGGTTTCGAATTCTTTTTGTTTTTGGCGTTCTTCAACCACGATACTCATGGCACGGGCAGCACCGACAAAGTTTGGATGGTTGGTGTTGATGTATGCACGATGGATCTCAATCAATGATTCGACATATTTGATAGTTGGACCCAAACGTTCTCTTAACAAATCGGAAACGACTTCAATTAACTTGGCTTGTAATTTAGGGTATCTGTTCAATTCAGCGGCAATGCTTGAAGAACAAACACTGTGAACAATTTTCATTAATTCTTCATAGACCAATTCGACACATCTTTTGGAAGGGTCTTCAAGTAATTGAATTTGTGGTTTTACCAACAAATCGAACGCCAATTCAGGGACGAACAACGATGCTCTGGGACCGGTGGAGTTACGGATGGCGGTCCTGATATCGTGGATCGAAAGGTTATGGGTAGGATTAATGGAGGCTAGTTGGTTACCGTAAATTTCATGATAAATGTAATAGATTCTGGCACCACCACACAATTCTTTGGTTGAGAAACTGGTAGTACCTTCAATAGAGCTGATGAACGAATTGGCGAATTTTGTCATGAGAGTTAAAATCATGGCTCCATTGGCTTCTTTGGAGTCGGTGATTTGGGCGGGGATATCACCATAAGAGGCCAATTCCTGTTCAGCCTGGCCCATCAAAGTATTCAACTTAGCTTTGATATCAGGTAATCTCTCTCTAATATGGTTCATCAAGATTTTATTCAAAGTCTGAGCAAGATATTTCGTGCCGCATTTATTGGACATTGTTTTGTAGGCTGGGTGCTGGGAAAAGAAGAGTGTTTCTGCCGACAACGAATCGTCTAGAGACTTATTATCGGAAATATCCTGCTGAGAACGGTTGACAATCCCGATAAATCCCAATTTCAAAGGATAGACATTTCCTTTCAAAATATCCAACGCGTTAGTGCCCTGGTCCATGAGATCCAATTTTGTTAAAATCCCCACAGTTCTTTTACCGGTAGGATCAACTTGTCTAGCCAATTTCAACGACTCTGAGTTGACAATATCGACATTAGCAGGAGACACCGCCAAGATGATACAATTGATTTTGGAAATGTATTCCAAAATGAGGTTTCTCGTTTGTCTTTCGATATCACTAGGTTGATCACCCACTGGGATTTTAGTCAAACCGGGAAGGTCGACCAAAGTCAAGTTAAGGACATTAGATGAATAAATTTTCAAATTAATAGGTAATCTCGAAATACCTTTATTTTGACCGGCAATTCTGGCGGTTTCCTTTTCAATTTCTCTTCTAATGTCATTAAAATTGTAGAAACGTTTACCGGGGATGTGAAGGAACTCCCCCCACTCTGTGGGGGAAGAAGAACCATTGCGTTTACGCAAATGGTCTTCCAAGTTAATTTCATGTTCACTAGTGTCACTTTCAGTGACACTATAATCACCTGCTTTGACAATCTCATCACCTTCTTTAACATTAATCAACTGCAAGACCAAAGGTCTTCTAGTAACAATACCTGTTCCCCTAGGTAAGAAATCTCTACCGACAATATTCTCCAACACTGAAGATTTCCCACAAGATTGAGATCCTACTACTGCCAAAAGAGGTAAATCCACTTCTTGTAACTGAGTAGTAGTTACAATATCTTGTAACTTATTAACCACTGGTATCAAGTCCTGTAATGACATAGTAGAAATAGTATTTACTATAAAAGAAAAAGCTGCTTCCAATTTGTTGCCATTTGATTTCAATTGCTATTGAAATTTCAATTCTAATATACAGGAGAAAAGGAAACAAGTGAGAAAACCAACTGGGATTGAAAAATAAAGAACACGGTGAGAAAAGAACAGACAATACAAGAACACACAATGAATAGTATTAGCAAAACAATTGTATTGCTAGTGAGTTTCATATCTCTTGCCAATTGTTTATTACTTGATACTTTATCTTTGAGTTGGGAAAACACTCACTACTCTAGATCCATAGATTTAAGTAAAGGTTATGTTAAAGAAACTGATTTAATTGAAATTAAAAATATTGGTCAAGATGCTAATAATGTTTATTATTTTACTTTAAATGATGGGTTCGGAAGTGTTGGTAATTTATCGGTTATTTCTGCAACAGTTGGTGACGCTTTAGTTGAACCACAATTGATCGAAGATCAATTGTATTTGTTTAAATTACCTGGAGCTGTCGCTCCAGGTAAGTCTTTGGAACTCAAAGTCAATTATGTTTACATAAACTCCTTAGAGGCAGTTCCTGCCTCTATTTCTATGGCTACCACCCAGTCTCTCTTGTTGAAACTTAACAAGTTTCCTTATAGTCCTTATGCTACTCATGAATACTCCTTACGATTCATTGGTGTTAGCAAAGGACAGGAAATGGATATTGGAAAAGATTCCACTACTACTCTCAACTTGGTCCCTAGGGTTGAAGAAAAAGCTTTGGTCTATGGTCCTACTGTAGATACTATTCCTCCTTTGACTGTGTCTCCAATGGGTCTTTTATACGACCATAACCGTCCTTTGGTCTCTGTGGAGCATTTATCACGTTCCGTGTGGGTTCCTGCCTCTGATGTTGAACAATTGCCCTTTGAAGAGTACTACGAGTTGACCAACTCCGGTGCTCAACTTGATTCAGGTTTTTCTAGGGTAGATTGGATGAAGGGAAAGTACGACCAGAACAGAAACCACTGGGCACTCAGCCACTTTGAAATTGTCCCTAATGATAATCAATTTGATGATTATTACTTCACCGATAAAGTAGGGATGATTTCGACCCATCAAAAAATTCAAAACCATTTGGTTTTGCAACCTAGATTTCCGGTTTTTGGCGGTTGGTTCTATAACTTCACTCTCGGCTGGAATAATCAATTATCCCAGTATATCCATAGAATTGACGAAGAGACTTTCATCATGAAGGTTCCTTTATTAAATGGTTTACGTGATGTCAGTTACAAAAATGTCGACTTGAATGTTTACTTACCCGAAAATGCCCAATTCGTCAATGTCTCTTCCCCCATTGCTTTCGAGGAAGTTTTACTCGACCACGAATTGTCTTACTTAGACATAGATAAAGGTCATGTCAAAGTCACCTTGAAGTACGCCAACTTGTTTGACGACTTGCACAAAATTGATGTCTTGATTAAATATAAGTACACTAGAGCTTCATATCTCTGGAAGATTGTTAAAAT